>CM067368.1:45584886-45597386 GCA_034401795.1 Chaetoderma sp. LZ-2023a
AATCTATCAAATGCTTGATACGTGACTGGATGATGATTAGATGCTTAGCACATCTCGACGCAAAACAGACGATCCCAATTTTAAGCAGAAGAACTAAAAACGGAACTAATTATCTTGGAGTACACAACGTATCCTTAGCTAATTGATGACTCCACGTGTATTTATCCCCCGCCCCCCCCCCCCCACTCTTTAGCTAGACTACACCCACACTGTGCCCGTGTTGAGACCTATCGAACCATGAACTCGCTGAATCTCAATTTCCAGAAACCTATACAGGCAAGCTGTTGAATACGTTAAAACTAATTGGACTGCTTGCAGTTGCTGCCTATGGACTTAAATACGCGATTTAAGACGTGTTTTATTTGCGAGGTCATCCTACCTGTGGCGTATTTGATTATAATGCCATATACATGGCTTGGCAGATGGAATTCATCTATTCTACACCTTTCACACGAAGTATATATGCCATGGATGAATTTGACGGGAACTCCAACCCTTTGACTTGCGAATTCTCCAGAATGCCACCGTCGTAACTATACACGTAAGCTAGTGAATAGTTTGATACTAATTTGGAGATCAACCCTTTCAAATTAGTTTCAAAATATGCACAATAGTGATTACTAAATGTGTACATGAATTATTGTAGTTGATATTTCTGGCTCAAATTGTGTACATTGCGCAGCAGGGCATAAACCAGATCATATTTTATCGTTTTCGTAGACTTAGTCCAGTAATGATAGTCTCTAAGAATTGCCATGCATCGCATAGCGTTCTCCTTGGAGCAGGTTGGCGATCCGACTCCGAGTTAGATGTATTGCCGTACCGGTGAATCATGCTACTCATTATTATTGCATTTGCTCAATGCCATATTGATCACATACCGATTCCAACCAATGCTGATCTAAAAGATATGCTATGTTACGCAAGGAGTAAGGATGGGCCTTATTCAAACGGTCAGGTTGATAACAGTCATTGTCCCGTTCTCAAATATAATGACTTTTTAAACCTGTATGTTGATAATCCAGCAGTTAAGGAGGGTAAAACTTCATCAATAACAAGCAACTTTCCGAGTCAATGAAACAACCGAATATTCTTCCACAAAGTCACGAATATTGGAAACTGGCGGTAGACTCCATGACCTGCTATGCACTTGGGGGAGGGGGGGGGGGGGGGGTATTGTACTGTTATGAGCAGCAGGACCATTCTATCAAACCATTTTATCGCGACAATGTGTGAGCGTTAACATGGAATGCTGCACTAATTTAGTTCTTCCTACTGGCTGGCCACACGGTGTTTAAAATGCATATACAGTTTTCCGGTTATTTTAATAATATCTTGCCAGAATGCATTGCGCATACCACTTCTGGCCGGAGCCGTGATAGTAGACACGCAAATACCACTATTAGAAGCAGATACAATGAAATGTAAGCAGTTTATATGAAGAACTAAGTTCATAATGGTATTAAAGTCATACCTCATTTGAAAGCGAAGCCAATTTTCTTATCGGTTTCTGTATTCGTGTTTATAGTCTTGTAAAATGTAATAGTTGATTGTAATTTTAAAATAGCCCCTATTGTTCACTTGATTTAATGAATATAGATAACACGAATATTATATATACGAAAATAATGCACTGACAATTTGAAAACAATATACAACATAATGTATTGCTGTTTGAGCAATTGAATGCGCTTTCCAATGATTACTTAAATAATATAGTGAATTTAGTGTATCAGAGGAGCGGATTAAATTGCGGTGCATTTTAGTGCAACCGGAACTCAATGCCGGTTAGCTGCTTGTCGTCAGCCAGCCGTTATGATCTGTGCCTTGATTTAGGGGAATCCCAGCGTAATGACGTCAATGTGGGAAGGGTGTATTGCGTGTTAACACCAGTTGTCGATTGTTGTTGTTGTCGTTGCCGTCGTCGCCGCCGCCGCAACCGTCGTTGTCATCGTTGTTGTTGCTGTTGTTGGTATTATTGTAGCTGTTGTAGTTGGTGGTGTTGTTGTTGTTGTTGTTGTTGTTGTTCAGTTAGGTAAGCAAACACTCATATTTCATGAGAATGATGCTCAGGAATATCTTTCACAACATCGGCAAAAGACATGCCGAGAATTTTGGAATTTTCGTATAACACCGTCATAAGTAAAACACAAAAACACCCGGTGTTATCTTTGACGATACTATAATGGGTAACATTATGTCCAGGGAATGCAACCAGTCAGACATAACACGCTGGTCCTTTCCATTTTTAGCTATGCCCGGCCTATCTCTAGCTAAGCCCCACCCACGCCGTGTTCATGTTGAGATCGATCAATCCCTGAACTCCGTATCAAGTTCCAGAAAACTATACAAGTAAGCGATTTAATATTTTCAGAAAACTACACAAATATGAGATTGAATATTTTGAAACTAATATGACTGAGCGCTGTTGCTGTCTGTGGCAGCGTCCAGTCAAATTCGTTTCCGAATAAATACATACAATTCGTACACCATGCCGGATGTTTACGGTTTAGAATTGACTAAATCGAGTTATTCGTACTGTAATGGATTATGACGTCATCCTACATGACACGAAGTTAATTATGGCGTCATATAATGGATGAACTAACTGGAAATGACCATTATCCCAAAGTGAATTTACCGCGTTGATCAGTTCACTTGAGAAGGAAGACTGATGCTGACATTCAAATAGGGTAGGCCCCTATTATAATACATCAGAATTCATATAATCATTATCTATGTAATTTCATCTGGACGAACCCATCTATTGACCATAGCTGTCTCTCAGTGTAGCATCTCATTGTCTCGTTGCGTATTCATCATAACGCTTGCAATTTCCAAAGCTCAAATCTTCGATTGTATCTACTAATAATCCATGCGGGTGTACTTAGTCTAGTGTATTACAATGCGTACATGAAGTGGAATGGGAACTGGAATTGTGCGATAAGATACGTGTCCTCGGCAATCATGCGTGTTAATGATCAATGACATGAGATCGTCCAGAGACAAATTAGGCGTATTGATGCACATTACCGAGATTGTGATTATAAGATTAAAGGAGGAATATGGCTCTTGCAGATGGATAGAACTTGACAACCCTTAGTGTCTGCGTCTGCGGATTGCTCTAACTTAGACACACTGGATGAAACTTGTTTTAGCTTTGCTCCGCCCATTCCTAGGTAAGCTCCGCCCACGCGTTAGCCATGTTGGGATCGATTGCACCCTGAACTCCATGAACCTCAATTTCCTGAAATCTACACAGGTAAGCTGTTGAATATTTTGAAACTAACTTGACTGGGTGCTAGTGATGCCTATGCACGTAATTGACTGGCTGACAGGATTCCACTATTGAGGGATGTATTCAAATCTATTCCCGTCCATTTATAGTTGATCTGTATCCACTGAAAGCGTTTATTTGAATCAATTTTAACACTTCAACCACCGCCCCATCCCTGAATCCAACTTGTATGAGAGCAATGGCGTCCAATCCAATTATTTTCAAACTATTCAACAAAACATTAACTAAATCGTGTTCAAAATTGTACAAACAGACATATTTCTGTTTTTGTTTTGGAGTTATGGTAAGTGATTTCCGAGCTGTTCCACGTCACGTGCTGCTAGAATCCTCACATTTTACGCACTAGCATCTGTTTTATTTCAGACATCAATCACGTTTCAAAATACATTGTTCTCACCTGCGATGAAACATGTTTTCTTGTGCTTAGACTGTAATACATAGCATGTTTATACTTGTTGGAGCGTGTTCATATTCTACAATAACATATTCTTCCAATAGTGGTCAGTATTATGTTAGGCCCTACGTGTTAGTGATAATTTAGTTTTAATAGTGCTTAAGTAACATGTTAATTTCTGTTTTACAAACGAAGAGCACGCACACCAAATAGATAACAGGATTAACAGAATATACCGTTCATTGCTTTGAAACCTGGATACTCCTGATGACAACAGCATGGCATAGAACCGGATGTGTGGGTGCGTGTTCAGATGCTAATAAGGCAGGAAACTGGCAACAACAGACCCCACTAAATTTGGTTTCAAAATAGTCAGCAACATTATTTTGTAATGGTAAATAAGCATTCGACTTCGTCCCATATGGTTGAACGAGATAAGAATAAGTGTATTGATCTTAATCAAAGTTGTTCATAACTACACTTCATCAGGCGTATAAGTAAAATATGTTCACGGCGTGGTTACTCGACATAGAAGAGGAGGAGCAAGATGATGATCAAGAGGATAAAGACGACACAAAACAATGCAGACAAAGACGATGAAGGCATAGATGACAAAGACAATGACATTGCAATGTCATCGACAAAGTAAAATATGTTTGTCGCAAAAAACATCCAACACCGCGTTAACGTCACGAGCTTTGCTAAGGTTATCACTGTTGAGATCAATATCTAGCCAGTTGTTCATTTAAAAATACTGGTGATAATATATAAATCACTTTCCCGATTCAAGATTCAGCAGAGTTAGCGATACCTTAACCAATTTACAACAATACAGACACTTATTTCTGTATGATTACTGTATTCTGAGGCTGTGGTATTATACACATCCTACAGCTGCAATCAGCTCGTCTTCGCTTTTTCCCACTGTATCGGATTGTATGTGAGTGATAACTAGCATACCTGCCGTAACGATTTGAATGAGTGGTGCGAGTGATGGCAACCACTCGCTTACGCAATAAGACCTACAATTGCGACCCGGTACTGAATATATTTTAACGAGTGTGCTACAGCTTGATCTAGACCGATGGAAGGTGTTTGCCGTGCACGTCATTGCCATTCAGTCTTGGAGCTTGTCAAAGGAACCCGAATATATGCATCATAGTGTCCATTTGACATACCGCAGTAAGTGAACTTCTAATTGTTCAATTGAGGATTCCAATCTGCCAATCACATTTATGAGTTTATAATGAATCAAGTCACATATAGATTGACGTCACAGTCAATTAATTCACGAAGTAACGCATTTAAGTCCGGCATATACGCTAATTAGTCCGCCAAGCCGTGCTAAATATATGCATGTACTACCTAATATTGATTCTTGTGAATAGTTTGAAACTAATTTGAATGGGCGCTGTTGCTGCAACAGCACCCAGACAAATTAGATTCAATATAGTTAACAGGTTACCTCTATAACTTTCTGGAATTTGAGGTTCAGGAAGTGTAGGGTTCGATCGATCCCGATCGCAACTTACCTTTAAAACATTGTTTGCGGAAACTGTAAATACGTTGAAATATGTTACTTATATTACATGATACCCGCTATCCAGCAATGCCTGTGAGGCACCAATACTCGGCAACATGATCCCTGCTAGGCCACAGTACCGTCACAGAACAATCGCTTTCATTCACGTTAGTTTCAACATGTTTAACATAATACTCTTTGCAACATATTGCTTAGAAAAGTCGGCTAAAATGCCTAGTTGACAACCGGCGTGTTCATGCGAATACGGTTTGCATAACGCATGAGCAATTCGAGTGAAGCATCATCATTCACGATGGTCTAAGAGACATGCTACACATGTCTGTCGTTGAAACTCTCGAAGATGTATCGCATTGATGAATTACGAGCCAAATCGTTTCCCTGAGGCGGGGATCAATCTTTCAAGCATTCGCTGCCATTTGTGAAACATTTTAGAACGTTTTGCCGCACTATTGTCCTTAACAATAAAAGAACACACAGTTTCATTGAGATCTAAGCGCAGCAGATACACATTACAATGACAATATTCGCATTTCTATAAGCAGCAACGACTCCATGCCAAATTGCTGAGCCATGTGCAATACAACACAGGCATACGCGGATCATCGGTAACATATAGCACACACTGTGCTAAGGTTCCGAGCTGCGGTAATTTTGAATTGACCTGCGTCCTGTACTCTCTAGAGATCCTCGTTATTTCGACATTTATCGTCTGATTATATGGTCCCTTTGAGCAAAAGGCACATTTTGCGATCGAAATCTTTTCTTGGTAATGTTTCCCTGTGTTTTAGAAGACACATTACGGTGTCATGATGTAGACACCCTTGATACCAATGCCATTACTGGCAGTTATACCTAACATTCGCTCGTCGCCGTCATCGTCGACACCGTCGTCGTCATGCTGCATTAAGAATTAGGATTCTGGGAATTCGGGGTTCAAAGAATAAAAAAATGTGTGTCCACGGCAGATGCAATGTGGGCGGAGCGTAGCTAGAAATGGTCGGCCATACCTAGAATGTGATCAGTCTGCAAGGCCAAATATGGTACTGATATAATAGTAACTGTTATGAATCCATTTATCAATAATAGCATTAATACCGCTGGGCGAACTTTGCTAATCCAGAGTTCTGGTTTAGGGCAGCGTTCATACTGAGTACAGTAGCTGCAGCTGAATGTCAAACCGTGTTCATAGACACTGCACAATGGCATATCCAGATCAGATTTGATGGCAACCATTCTCATGTAATAGCATGAAAGATGTGTTGAGAAACGTAATTCGTTCGTTCGTTCCTTCAATCGTGCGTTCGTTTGTTCATTCATTCGTTGTTTCGTTTGTCAGTTCGTCCATCCGTATGTCCTTCCACCCGCCCAACAACTCTTCTTTCCATCCATCCATCCATCCGTCCGTCCGTCCGTCCGTCCATCCATCCATCCATCCATCCATCCATCCATCCATCCATCCATCCATCCATCCATCCATCCATCCATCCATCCATCCATCCATCCATCCATCCATCCATCCATCCATCCATCCATCCATCCATCCATCCATCCATCCATCCATCCATCCATCCATCCATCCATCCATCCATCCATCCATCCATCCATCCATCCATCCATCCATCCATCCGTCCGTCCGTCCGTCCGTCCGTCCGTCCGTCCGTCCGTCCGTCCGTCCTTCCGCCTGTCCGTCCATCCGTATGTCCGTCCGCCCGCCCGTCCGCCCGACCGCCCGCCCGCCCATCCGTCCGTCCGTCCATCCATCCATCCATCCATCCATCCATCCATCCAACCAACCATCCATCCATCCATCCAGCCAGCCAGCCAGCCAGCCAGCCAGCCAGCCAGCCAGCCAGCCAGCCAGCCAGACAGCCAGCCTGCATGCTAGCCAACCACCCAGCTAGCCAGCCAGCCAGCCAGCCAGCCAGCCACACACCCACCCACCTACCCAGCCAGCCAGCCAGCCAGCCAGCCAACCAGCCAGCCAGCCAGCCACGCACGCACGCACGCACGCACGCACGCACGCACGCACGCACGCACGCACGCACGCACGCACGCACGCACGCACGCACGCACGCACGCACGCACGCACGCACGCACGCACGCACGCACGCACGCACGCACGCACGCACGCACGCACGCACGCACGCACGCACGCACGCACGCACGCACGCACGCACGCACGCACGCACGCACGCACGCACGCACGCACGCACGCACGCACGCACGCACGCACGCACGCACGCACGCACGCACGCACGCACGCACGCACATTCATCCATCCATCCAGTCATACTGAGTTACCTAGATATCAGATATAGAATGGAACACATCAGAGATGAAATATAATTTACCGAATTTGTCTGTCTATAAATAATTTTAGTAGGGATGAAATCTTATATTCCTAGCATCCATTAACACGTTCACAACGAAGCCGGCCAAAATCAGCCTCTGTAATGGCCTTGTGGAATGCCCGTGTGCCGCCTAAGAGCAAACCATTTTTTTTAAATTATGTCACTGGAATATCTGGCTCATTTCAGTGATACATCTCCAAAAATATTCATTATTCTGGCACGCACCTGAACATTCGATAAGCATATTTATGTTTTTGATCAAATGTAGCCATTACGGGTTAAAGCATTACAAATCATTGATTATACAACCCGTGTAATATAGCCATGTTCGAGTGACCCTCTTTAAAAGGAATGTACCTCTGTACGTGGTATTGCCTACCAACGATGACGAAACATCGCAGCCTGTAATTTACTTTTCTTCGGCCAAAATAGTTGAAGAATTGAGCATTGGTAAATTTTAGTAGCGAGGTTGACCATTTTAAGGGCTTAATTATCGATAATATAAGCCCTTAAGTAATAATAAGACGTTGATCTATCGCTTGTCAATATATTTTAGTAAAACTCGCGGTCGGCGAATTATAATATAATGTGGCAAAAAAAGCGTACCATGTGTACCACGCGCGTTTAGTGGGAGCGCATTTGGACCCCACTCAAACTCATAGCAAATCAGACGTACAATGCGTATGTGGTGCATTTAATACCAAATGACAACTCGCTTGGACCTTCTATGTACATGTATGACTGCCCTCGTCGCGACTGACCTTAACATCAAGTGTCACATACAAAATATGCCACTCCTTTTAGTTCTGTGTACGGAAGTACTAGAGGCATGCCGTGTAATAAAGGGATCCTTTTCTAGCAATGCCCCTCCCATTTCTAGTTAAGCTCCACCCATTTCGTACGCGCATATGAACCGATGTTAACGCGTTGGACTATGCATTCCCAGAATGATTCCCAGGTGATATAACACCCCAATGGAGAATTACAGTTTACAATAATACTTGTTACTATTGGTATTATCATAATACTCAGTGTCAGCGTCACAGGCAACATCGCAGCAGCTGTCATCGTCGTGACCAATATTCTTGGAATACGCAGGTCTGTATACGGTTGCTTTAGCTTCCTGCCCATTTAGCTAAAGCCAGCGTGTGTGGTTGGCAATTCACGTTATTCTATTGATAACGAAGCACCATCACAGCATTAATACTTTTTGGAAGCGTGTGCCCTATGACGATTACTCGTGCGCACATATTGCCGCGCAGTGCTTACTGGACGCAATACATTTTAACACGGCCACCGTCGACTTGAGTTTAATAATCGCTTTGGTTCTACTGTCGAGCCACACAGCGTACAATACGCATCAGCGTGTCGATAGGATACTGTAGTTGGCGGCAAACAGTCGGCACCGAGCGATAATACCCTTTCAATCGTCGACGTGCCAGATCGTCGATTCTTATTACTCGTTGGGAGTCGTGAGGGGGAACTCAATAATCAGGTTATGACATTCGTGTCGAAATTACAGCAAGAATTCGATGACCCTGCGTAGTTTGCAGCTTCGCCATTCACTTGCCAATATTCTCCCCCAGTACGCTTACAGATTGCCGCCTCGCACTTATGAGGAATATGAGAGGAATATGTGACATGCTCAGCATTCGCGCTGCCCCCCCCCCCACCCACCCCTTCCCAACACACAATCTCCAACAACAATCAATTTCTACAATCCCCATCCAGATTACACGCTTGTTAAAATGCAGCCATCACATCTGAATCGATTCGCAATATTGCCAAGCTCTTTAAGAATGCCGAATTGTGGCATTATTATACGCACACTGCTTTAACCATGTGGACCATGAATTCGCGAATTCTCCCTTCTCAAAATAATGATACATTGAACACGTTTACTATTTTGGCACTAATTTGACTGGAACCTGTTGCAGTGAAATTAGTTTCAAAATTATCAACAGCGTACCTGTATATTTACCTTGAAATTGTTATTCAGGGAATTCAGGCTTCAAAGTATATGAGTTGTTTCCATTGCGCGGACCGATTGGGCGGAGCTTAGCTAGAAATGGGCGAGGCATGAAGAGATATTAATCCCTGTCTGTCAACAACACCACGACCACCACCACCAGCACCAGCACCACCACCACCACCACCACCACCACCACCACCACCACCACCACCACCAACAACAACAACAACAACAACTTCAACAGCACCAACAACAAACACAACACACACAACAACAACAACAACAACACGGCAAACAACACCAACAACAACAGAATACGTTACACATAAACATGTAATAAATAGTGTGAAATATGGATCAGCTAATATACTAGATGATACTTAGAACAACGTCGACAGGGAACTGTATTAACCGTGTTTAGATAATCATTCCCTCGAATACAATTGGCATGCGTCCTAAGCGCAAACAATTCTGAATTGCATCAATAGTGTTACGGAGACAACTACAGGATGAGCCATGATGTCTCCGTGACAATAAGGTGTAGCCGCTCCTCTCGTCTGTACATTTACGCGCATATGCATGAACAACATGTTAGAGCAGTCAGATTTTACATACCCTTGCCCTGGCATTGTCACGTCGAAAATATGTTTCCATTCTCCGTATTTTTTCGGCCCACAACCAAACATCTGTACTGTCAACGACTCTGGACTCTACTAGTGTATGGCCAACCACTAGCTTCTGCTAGAATTTGAGCCGCATCTCACACGCCGTTTCAGAGATATCCATAAATCCATCATGTGGTCGTATTCGGTTCCGGGATTTAACTGGATCACAACCAGCTACTGGAAATCCTTTTGCACTATAAGAGCTGTTGTTGTATTAAAATTCGAGGCAAATTGGATGAGAAGTTTGTTAGGTACAGCCCCATAGATAACAACCACACAGATAAGCTGGCATGCTCAAATACAACGCACTCTTCTCTTACGGACAGATGCTAATAAATTAACCATACCAGAGTACCGATCTATCATCTGACGGCATAGGCCTCTACAATCCCCATCGATAGCGATTGTGCAGACCTTAGTTACTGTACTATCAAAGGATTGCAGATAATACACATCTGTTTTGTGCAGTTAGAGAACAAACGCCCAACAGAGAGAGAGAGAGAGAGAGAGAGAGAGAGAGAGAGATAGAGGAGGGGAAGGGAGGGGGAGGGCGGGGGGAAGGGGAGGGCGGAGGGAGGGTGGGATGAAGGGCGAGAGAGAGAGAGGAGAGAGAGAGGAGGGAGTGAGGGAGAGGAAAAGGGAGAGGGAAAGAGAGAGAGAGAGAGAGAAAGAGAAAGAGAAAGAGAGAGAGAGAGAGAGAGAGAGAGAGAGAGAGAGAGAGAGAGAGAGAGAGAGAGAGAGAGAGCAGGATGACGTCATACTCATTACGTTATACATGAGTATGCTTGGTCCGTGATTAACACTTAATAGTCCGACACGTTGCACGAAGTGTATGTCTCTACTATATAATAAACACAATGTTGAATATTTAGTAACTAATTTGACTGGACCAGTCAAATTAGTTCCAAAATAGTCGATAGCTTACTTGTATAGTTATTGTGTATAGATGTGTGGGTGGGCCTTAGCTAGAGATAGCTAATGGAAACGATGGAACGATACTTCAAAACAATTACCGCCACCGCACTAACGTGGAATCAAATCAAATTAGTTTCAAAATATTCAATAGCTTACTTGTATAGTTGAAGCATATAGTGGTGAGGGCGGAGCTTAGCTAGAGATGGGCGGGGCATAGGTAATGGAAACGATTGAATGATAATTCAAAACATTTACCGCACTAATGTGGAATGTTAAAAGCGGGGTTTATGTACGGTGCTCAGTTTGAAAAACGATATTACTACAAGCCGCTGCTGTCATGGTTATCAGCAGCTTGCTGTAATACCCGAGCCTAAACGAGCCATGCACTATGTCGCGTTACTAAATTTATATCATCGATGGTGCAAAATGGACTCAGAAGTTCTTGCTATATTGATCTCAATGAGGCAGACAGACGACTCAGTAGTGGCATGACAGGACTCGCTGTATACCGAAACAATTTCCATAACGGCGGTAATATATGACCTCCTCGACCCCTTTTATTGCAAATCGATAGCGATAGTGCAGACCTTAGTTACTGTACTATCAAAGGATTGCAGATAATACACATCTGTTTTGTGCAGTTAGAGAACAAACGCCCAAAAGAGAGAGAGAGAGAGAGAGAGAGAGAGAGAGGGAGAGAGAGAGAGAGGGGGAGGGAGAGAGAGAGAAGGGTAGGGGAGGGGAGGGAGGGGGGAGGGTGGAGGGAGGGCGGGAGGGAGGGAGAGGGAGAGGGAAAGAGAGAGAGAGAGAGAGGGAGAGGAGAGGGAGAGAAAGAGAGAGAGAGAGGGAGAGGAGAGAGAGAGAAAGAAAGAGAGAGAGGGAGAGAGAGGGGGAGGGAGGGAGGGAGGGAGGGAGACAGAGCAATTAGTTTGCCCTTTCCAGTGTATCCATCCATCATATGACGTCATAATCAACTACGGGACGCGTAGGGTGGCGTCATACCCGATCTCGCCATCAATGACGTGGACAAATACGTCACTAACGCATACGTGTTGCCAGACTAGGCGCATGGTATATCTTTACTATTTAAATGTGTATTAAATTCCAAGTTCCGCAAAGACAACTAGTCATATACTTTAATGACGGGCTTTTTGACTTCGTACTTTTGATTGTGAGATCGGATAACTAGTGACGTAATTAGATTATGAAGTCAGATATTTGAGTGACAGATCGGATCGCCGATTGTCCCATATTGAAATGCAGCTTACTCTCATATGACACATTCCACTTCTCAATTTCATCCTGTATTGCGGCATCACTGAGTTCTTCAAAATCGGAATTATATTTGTAATGAGCATGCTC
>CM067368.1:45599886-45752386 GCA_034401795.1 Chaetoderma sp. LZ-2023a
ATGGCACCGTTGGATGAAGAGAGTTTATCGATCAATCATATGACGTCATACTCAACAACGTCATGTACAGGCTGAAGTCCCTCATAAACGCGTACTTGTCCTTCAAGCTGTACGACGTATGTGTCTATACTATTTAATAAACACGCAGCTGAATATTTTGGAACTTGTTGGACTGGGCACTGTTGTTGCCATAGGCCAACTAATTTCAAAATAGTCAACAACTTACCTCTATCGTTTTCTGGGAATTGAGATTCTCAGAGTACAGCGATCGATCTGTCCCAACGCGACCAACGCATGGGTGGAGATTAGTTTTAGACGGGTGGGGAATAGCTAAAATTGGCTTCGCCCATTACCAATTCTAATACCAATATATTGCTATGTAGAGCTGATGTCAGTAAAGCCCATGATGGAAGAATGATGTGCACGTCTGACCTAACGAAGGAAACTATTTTACCATTTTCCCTTTCCAAATACGAGGCTTGGTTATCTCGCTATCGCTGAAGTACCTCGCGTAAATCATTAAGCAGACACAGATTTTTAGATATGCACAGCCTACACATTTACCATGATCCTGCCTTGATCAATATAAGATTACAGGAATAAATGTAGTTTCTACAATAAATTCTTTCTTTATGTGAACGACCCCTACTGAGCGTATTCCTGGTGGAATTTACTTCCAGTCGCGACTTATTTAATGGTCATACGTGTCTTCTTTTTCCATATAGTGAATGCTATTTGATGGCCGCTTGGCAGAAATCATGGCATGTTTGCGGAGAGAACTATTTTTTTAAATTAGTTATATCATTGCATTTAAAGAGCGTGTGTATAAGGAGATGCTTCGAAAGACATGTGGTGTATTGGATGGAAATGCTTAGATTGTAAAATAGCAGAGAAAAGTTTACGAACATATAAGTAAGAATATAGAATGCCGGTGGAATATAAAGGAAGCAATGGCAAACCATTATACATTTCAGTGCCACTGTACGAATAAACACGGTAGGCCCAATTGCCATAGTCAGTGGTGAATGTACACATCAGGGGTGTAAATGCGTCGTTGATGACCCATATTATGACGGTTCTCACTACCTTTCGAAAATAGCTCTTCTTCCGCTGACCTGATGAAGCAGATCAAAGTAAATTGATAAATTGTGTACTCCTGGTCATAAAAGGTAGTGTCTCGACATCACGCTGTCAGCTTGTACCCAATACCTGATGTGTATATTGGTTCAAACATGTGAATGCTGTATACCAGCATGAGCTGTTCACAAGGAAAGAATATCACATGATAATGACACTCCCGGCTAAGGTGTCTTCTATGGTATTTTCCATATTGTAATACACGATTTCAATCTGGTGGCCAGTCAATTGACCATTTACAAACAGTTGCAATCAGAAGTTGCTACCGTAGAGGCATTTACATCTGTATAGTGTTATTGGGTTCAGATGTATCATTCAATCATCTGACATTATCATCGACTACATGACGTGTATGATGCAATCATACTCAATTACGGCATGAATGGCGTAGCCAAGTTCATCACGAACGCGTATGTGATGACGGACTAAGTGTTGCTGTACAAAGTGTATTCTATAATATTTACCTGCATAGATGTATGGAAATTGAGTGTCAGAAAGTTCAGGGATCGATCGCTCCCAACACATGCAAAGCGCGGTTGGATATTAGCTAGAAAGGGGCCGGAAATAGCTAAAACTGGACTCCTCCATTTCACCGACAGTCTGAATTGTTATGCAAAATTAAGTTTCCAACATTTAAACGTGAAGATACCATTTTGAGAATCCTACTTATCCGATATGTAACGAGCAGCTTAACATTGTGTAGAAAATGATGCGCAATGCTGATGCCGATGTTAAAATCAACTTAGTTTGTCAAGTTAGGTCTGAGAAACATGGCAGCAATTAAATCAACCACATGCGCACTTTGTCAGTCCGACTCTAATGGCGGGTGAATACATAACAACCACTTGCCTGTATATAAGTGTAGCATCTCCCAAAGCCTGGCTTAAGCAATTGCTTTTTGGGCACAGACAAGTATTCGTAATTGAAGGGTTGTCTCGCATGGCAGATGACGCGTTATAATACATACTTCCTCGTGTCAATGCATTGTGATTTACGTAACCCGTGTAGTTTGCCGACCACCGAGTTTACATGAATCAGTGTATACTGGTTCTTAAAGCAACCCTTTCACATGAACACGTTTAACCGCACTTCTTTGTATTCAAGAGCGTATCGCAACCCCTCGCGGTATCTTGCCAATTGGCAAACCAGTGACAAGCATGGATTACACAATGCTGCTAGTGTCAATTGAATCTTTGAGTCGAGTGAACGTATTTGAGTTCTGCCGATGCTGCCCTCTCACTGCGTGTATTCACAGCATGCACACAGGAGGGGATGCTGAATTAGATAATTTTCACAACATCATCACATTTTTAAGCATCTAGTAAATGTAGATGATCCGGAAGGAGTTGTCATTTTGTGTCAACTCTAGTACACGTGTGCAATACGGCATCAGTTGGAGCGAGAGTTACTGAGTTTCATAAGAGACCTTGCTAAACGAGTGCAATACATGTGATGGAAAATAACACGTCATTTGCAATGCTATAATGTGTATTATATCTCGAGTCTCGTCATTCGCTTACCAGATTACATTATGTCTCATAGTTTCACCGGTGCGAGTTGTGACCAATGAGCAACCAGAAATAGATGAGAAATGGACTATTTTATTATTTCGGATGTGAGATTATTTATAAATTATCCAACACTTTTTTCTGAGATTCTCAGTAACAATTAGGAATGCTATCGTCATATTTCATTCTAGATTTTCACGAAAACAAGAGGCCCGGGACCTTGGTTACTCACATTGCAATTTGGCAGGTGAGATCGTGGTAGATAAATCGCATGCATGATGCACCGGGATAATTTGGAAAATCCAGGATGGCCGCTGAATAAACAATGGCAAATCAACACTGCTCAGGCCCACTACGATAGCGTCATTCCGGTTAAAGTGTAAAGCTGTCAACTGGTTTATGATGCGTAGTCTTTTTACGTGATTTTTCGAATAGTCTCGAAATCTCCAAGACAGTCGCCAGAAATCTGGCCCGTATTCACCATGTTCAGAGTTCTGAACCCTATCCCCATGTGGGCATTCTAGCAACTTTGTTTCAATTCGGGCAAGCGAAAAATGAGGAATAGGATTTCAACCTATTTTCCCTTACAATTCCATAACCAATCAAGAGTGTATATACACGTGCCGACTCATACAACTGCAGGGTCATTCCTGGCGCGATTAGCTAAGATCGGGCACAAAGATAATGGCGGGTATTCCTCTACTTGATTTCTCGCACATTTTCGAAGAATCCAATATTGGCGTACGGAAAACCGGCGATTTTAAATTCTGCAATATACAAGTTCTGACATCAACCACCAATTCAAGAGTGGTTGATATCGACCAACCAGTTAATGAATAGTATGTTTTTCTGAAAATATTCGGCAAATTCATGATGGCTGCTCGAAAAAGCAGCTGGACATAATTCTACATACCTGTTCTCAAGACTACAACCACAATCGCAATGATGCCCGGTTTGGTTGAAATCGCACATACGGAGTAGCCTTTGAAGTAGACATGCTTCTAATATTCCAAGATGCCCGCCGGAAAAAGTGACCAATTCGAATTTTAACTGAGTTCCTGAAAATGTTCGGAAAATCCAAAGAGGTCTGCTGGACAAATTAACCAACCGACATTCTAGATGCGGTTCCTAAAGGCTAGCCCGTAGGGACATTCTACTCAAATTAAATCGACATCCGTCAAGCACTTACTAAGGAGTAACGTTTAAAAGCAACGGTTGATGGACGAGAGACGCATGCCAGACGACGGACAACAGCTGCCGGTGCCAGATAGATCATGGAGGGTCACCATGGCATATGCGTACTTGGTCTTTCATAACCTGCCATAGGTAGCAACAGCTCCGTCTTAAATTAGAATTCCTATACGTACGAACTTCTAAATATTCACACATCTAGATACGCCATTCATTAACTAGTATGCTCGTGATATTTGACTGCATGCCACGTGTTTGATGACGATGATGATTAAATCCAGCCAGTATTAATGACAGCATAGGACATATAACTCGATCTTAAGAAACCATTGCCAAGCAAGCAGGCAGACTTGAAATATGAAAAGAACGACAGAGAAGGTATACTCTTTATCATCCTCCATGAAAATGTCCATAATTGAAAGGAATTGTCGTCAATGTTGAACATGTACAATGATGCGAAATGCCTCTAGCCTCGACACTCGTATGCTTCTGTAATATAATTAAATCGAACTACTTATATGTATATGCACGGCCCCAGATCCATATGCGCCCATAATAACGGCATGTAGATTGCAGTGGCGTTTGTTACATATGATTGTTCGTTGGAGTGTTTGATATACAAGTATGCAGATATGTTAGTCGCACAACGATGCGAACACCCTTTGTAGATGGTCTGCTAATATCCATTACTCTGCTGTTTTCATTCGTTGTCAGCTTACTAGCAGATCTGAGTTATTGTGTTGGCGAGAAGAGCATTAACAATGGAAACATATTGTGGCTTTACTTGCCTCTTAATCAGCCAGCCACGATTAATGTCATGGTTAATGATTGGGGCCAATGTCTCGATGTCGTATAACCAGGTGTCAGGAAACACAAATGCAACAGACCCAGCCAAAATCCCTTGCTACACACGTGGTTATTAGGGATGTATGAAAGAATGCCATTTCGGAATAGGCCACATCTTGGCAAGATGTCATCAACAGAGGAGTGATGTCACTGTCAACGCGAATGTCGTGTGGAAGTTAATGGTATATATATATATATATATATATATATATATATATATATATATATATATATATATATATATATATATATATATATATATATATATATATATATATATATATATATATATATATATATATATATATATAAGGGGCGTGATAGACAAGTGGATGCATTGATTAAAGTAATATGCAATTCTGATACACTATGCAATTTAAAGAGAAACAGTAAGCATTTCCGATATTTCCTTAGTAGTCCTTCGGCTGGTCGTGGCGTCCGATTCACATCGCAGCCTACAAAATGCTCAAAAGGTTAACACTGCGTGCTGATAAATGAGCGTGTAATTACCAATATGCACACTTAGGAAGCACGTGTGTCTAAGAAAAGTGCATGTCAGTGTCATATAACAGCGTGTTCTATGGTGTGTATGCTCTGCATCAGATAACACCAGTCAGAAGCATCCAGCAAATTACGAATGCATATGGAACATACCTGACGCTATATGAACTGGGATTAATCATGTGTTTACCGTATGTAGATGACATACGTGTCCATAATATGCAAAATTAAATAGTGTACGCTACCATTAACCTCCACACGACATTCGTGATGACAGTGACATCAATCCTCTGTTGTTGACAACTTGCCATATATATAAGGGTTTTTGGGTTTTTTCAAAATGGCCGCCATGAAACTGTTTTTGCAACAATGCCAGATTTGTTTTTTTGCCAAAATGAACTCAGGATGAAAGATTTCTTTTTGAAAAAATGGCGACTCGCGGGTGAAAAAATTTTTTCCACACACAATTTTTCTAAATGGCCGCCAAAATCTGTTTTGATCTGATCGACTTGAAATTTGGCGACCTTCTAGCTCTTATATTAGCTTGATTTGGTATCAAAGTTGATCCGACCTTTTTCGAGAAAATCAGCTTTTGGTTGCCACATATTCCTATAGTGAACCTATGGGAGCAATATTGGAACGGTGTTATCACCTATAGTTTTCTTCCGATTCTCTTCAAACCTGGCCAGGTTCTAGAACCCTGAGAGATCTAAATAATTCCTGATGAACATTTTAATATCTACCTTGGGGTCAAGGTCACTCACGGGCACATCTTTCCAGGTTTCGTGTTTGGCATACGTTACCAGCCTTGTTAGAAGACACACCATATGTCATCTCTTTATTAGACGAGGCCTTATACTATTTCTTCATGGTCATACATCGCACATTTACACTTACTTCAGTAAATGTTCTCTGGTTATTATTATATTCTTAAAATCTTTCTTTAGCATTCTGAAGCCTCTTTGCGAAAAGTTGACTTGAGCGCGGCTCGTCATTCAGGCTGTGCACGCGTGCTTGTTGCCAGGCAATGCCATATTACTCTACCGTATTTATTTACCATCTTGTTTCAGCTTCACATTTAGCGCACTTCGGGTACTTTGACTAGAGAAACAGGAAAAGTATTCGGCTCAAATATTTAAATACACGGCTGCTATGGCGTCACATTAAACAACACTTACTATTTACACAAAGCCAGCTAAATGCAAATTCAATGTATACAATTCGTAACATCCGATATTCGACAACATTCGAGACCATGTCAAAGACGCTGTAAATAATGACTTATGCCTTGTAGTTGGATGACATAAGTTACGCCCGATTTTATGGATAGCGTAAGCTACGCCCTTTTCGTGAATACCGGATTACGCCACGTTGGGGGATTACGTCCAGGTTACGCATTTTCTAGGGCGTAAGCCCCCTTCGTGATTACGGCCCCTGGACTATCTTTTATGGATTCTAATCGGGCATTCGTAAATGTCAGTCATCCAGCCACTCAATCCAATCACTTTGCAACTAACAGATATAGCTATATATGAGTTTGGGGATATGAGGCATGCGTCTAAATTGAGTACAATGGTTTTGTGCCAACATGAATGCTAGTGATTATAGCACAATACGAAAGAGAGATTATCTGTTGTTGTAAAAAAGTTGCAATACCTTCCGACTGTAACCTGCAAACGCCCTTTGCCATAACACAAACTAGATACAAATAGCACAGGTTATGTGATTTTGAAAATATATTGCGGAACAATATCTCTGCCACTTGCGTGATTGCATGGCAGGAACAGAGAACAAGATCAGTTGTCCGAATTTGATTAACAAACACGTGTGATGCAAATGGATATGAACGCGGTGTATTAATATACATGTTTGCAAGAATATGAAGGTAGGCTCGTGTCGCAATGGGTCAAGCACCTGTGAAAGTGTATCTTAATCAACCACTCGCATAACCGTTCGAACATTAATAACGCACCCCAATGGTCACGCCACAATACGCTATGTCAAACCATAATTATATTAAGTTTTAATGTAATTATACTGGATGACTTTCCACTTTTAATCAGCAACACCCTCCAGACATGTGCGGCTCAGAATTACTTTGGCAGAAGATCAAGAAGTATTCCTAGATGGATATCTAATGCGTTCAGCTTCTGTACCAATTCAGCAAATCTAAAAAAGATGTGATCTGTTTTCAAGAGCGTATTACTTTCATTGACAAGAGGTTGCTTGTAGAGGAACATAAATCGCGAGCAACAAAACAGAAGAGACAGTACATAGCGGAACACCTACAACACATTTTGGAAAATTATGCTTGAGGAGGCACGAGTTTCGTATGTAATATATCCCTCGCATGGATCTCCAATGCCACTATTGACATGCACTTACACACATAAAGAGCTTATCCTGAGTACATGATGTACATTTTTAGGATGGTGTCAGGTGTGGGGCTGAGCTGATTTTACTTCCAGGCAGTGACGGATTAATCATTAGGAACAATAGCCACCGTGCCGAGGTCCCGCGAGATGTGAGTGCGGGGGGGGGGCGTGCGGGAGAAGAAATTGTTATGGGGTGGGTGGTGGTACGAAATTTTAGCATGATATGAAAATCCACATACTTTAGTACACTTTAAAATGAACAAAATAAAAATGTCACACTCCCATTCCCATCTGTAGGTCTAAATTATGTTTAAAATGAAGGCGATGACATCTTTGAAAACCTAAATGTCAAACATTCCTTCGGGATTCGTTCATTCACCTCCCCCCCCCCAGTAGTGCGTTGAGGTGGGGTTATGGTGGGGGTGTCCGGATGACCGGCTCAGGAGTGGCATTACATTCCTAAACAGTTACAAACATGTATTAATTTACAACCAACTGATAATCCATATGTATCCTCAGACATGCAAGACAGGCCATCTGACAGCATCCAGATTTCCACATTTTATGTGACAGGGACCCAACCCCCACGTGTATATATATATGTATATATATATATATATATATATATATATATATATATATATATATATATATATATATATATATATATATATATATATATATATATATATATATATATATATATATATATATATATATATATATATATATATATATATATATATACATATGTATAATGGTTGGCCAATTCCATACAGTGTATATCAATCCCCTGAAAAAAACAAACGGAGTGCAGTCGAATAAAAATAGCACTCGATGCCGAGACAGCGTTTATTATTTTAATCGTATATGGATCAGAATTACAGCACAACTCAGTTGCATACATCTTATTTCAAACAATGCGTCCATATGAACAGCTCGATGGATATCATCTTCAAGGTACATACGCGAATGCGAGATAAAATAAAGCAAACTTGGGAATACCTGTGACCGGGATTCGCCGGCACATGTTTGGATGCAGTCGGTAATGGTAGAACATATTTGTTAGAAATATGAGTCATTAGAATCATCAAATTACCAACAGTGTATCTTTAAAATAACTGATACATATACACCACATTTCCTGTGGTAAACGAACTAATTCAATATACATCGTTGTCAACAATGAATTATGTATGATTCCGTTTCATGATTCATAAGTGAACACATCTTCAGACTAGTAAGTGGGAGGGGTGGTTGTTTTTATACACTGCCATATATTTGAGCAAGCCGATATTAGGGTCTGACATTTCTCCCATTCAGAATGCCATCGATAATATCGCATAGGTAAATTGGCGTTCAATGCAAATTTTCACATGGACAGCGGGATGGATGTCTACGCTACAGAATCACATTGAATACAACTCGAACTTGTCCGATGATGATGCATATATTGCTGTCGAATAGTTTTTCAACCTGACCCTATACTTCCACATCTCAGCCATGTATGTACACGACTGGACGAGCGCCATAATGAAATTGGGTGTAACTGGATCTAAATGTCCAGCGCATGCGCAATGTGATTATACCAAATACAGAAATGGTTCATTGTCGATGTTCATTGCTCTACACGTATGTTGATCAGAATTGATCAAAATTACAGAAAGAACAGATGAAGCCATGTGGAATAAATGGCATACATATGATGCACACTTTGCAATCTGAACACAGAATACCAAAAACTATCAACATCGATAAACAAATATAAGTTTAATGTGCTGTATAATGCATGCTTGTATGCTGGTATGATGGCAGGTATTTTCTTCAAACATATGTCTTCAGAAACAGAAAACGTGAATTTTCATCTTCAATTAGAAAGAATTTCTCATATGAGGTTCTATATTTTCATCTTAACTGAAATGATATATAGTAAGGGTCGCTATTCTTTTCTCTCCACACACAGTCTCGAGAGACGATAATTTGTCATAGTCAGTAACATTCATGCGAGAGCGTTGAAAGCCACCGCTTAACATGATATTGAGTCAGAGTGTTTGTTTCTGGCGTCAATAAGATAGCATTGTCATATCGTCTCGATGGCTGAAAATAACTGTCTGATATTGACCCGACGATTTGAGGAGGAAATCCGTCCCTGGGGTTGCCGCAACGAAACATTGGAATACATTATCTGCCTCTGAATTAATCATTTTTATAAAGATATTATATTGAAGCAGATGGGCCCATCCCGAGATTCGAGGGGATTCTCAAGGGATATGGGTCGTAACTCATTGCCATTGTTGTGGAGAATTTGCACCTTTATCATAGCCACAATACTTCTAACACGCATACACCATTACACGTATACTACTGCACACAAAAGCTACAACATAACACCAGTAGTTGAAAACAATAAGTCAGTTTAATTTGATGCTGAATGGCTTTGGATCAAGGTGTCAGTTGTAGTAGTTGGAATTAAACACACTTTCGCAAGCACATACACCTTTGAACAACGGGTGTCAATGTTCTTAATCTCAATGCAAATATATGGGGAACATTTTGAAGATAGGAGCAGATTGCTGTTATAGGTAGCAACAGCGCCAATTCAATTTAAGTTCATAATATTCAAAATAGTAATTACTAACTTATAAAGGCGTGTTCATGTTCGGTATTGTTGGTTCTAAGGAGTAATGCAACACTATTTGACAAACGTAGCGGTTTCGATAATCTTAAGTATTTCCACTAGTTGTATCGTTTGAATAAGTTAATCTAAGAAGTACACATTTTACATTTGGCCTGATAGACGGTTCGACGCCATCTACATGCTATTATTTCCATGGAAATGTGTGAAAAGTGATTTGCCTCAAATACACGATGTATGCCATTTGTGGCATTGGTCACAATGGAGAGAGGTAGTGACGTGATCTCAATCTCATTATCCCCACCATCGCGTCAGAAACAGGACAAGTTAAAGATCGACCTCTTCGATGCATCCACTCGATGGTATTTGTTTGCAAATATCAAATGAGAACATTAGATCTCACCAGGCCCACACCCCGTCGCGTATCATGTCATGCATAGTCTTCATCCAGAGTAGCTTTAGAAGAGCAGCTAGCTAGTTGTGACAATTCTTGGCGTGTATTATTATTTATTTGCAGAGTATTTGCTCTGACTCTGCCATAGAATAGATACGTCCATTTGCATTCAGCAAAGAAAAAAGGATTTGTAGATGGAGGTTTGACAAGTTGTGATCCGTCTATAACTACTATCCATCAATCCGGATATGAAATACGCGAGAACAATGTAATTATGTTAGATATCGTATTTCTTAGAAGGAACAACGCTACTTGTAGTATATGTGGATATTGTAAAGGCTAAGTGTAAATTCGCAACATTGCGCAATATATTGAACAAATAGAGTGTGATCACAGATCCATTACTTTTCAGAGCATTACTTTCACATTCCATTCTCGCAATTACATACGAAAGTAGATGACGGGCATTTTAATGCGCATAGACTTTGACATGTTCACACATGATTTGCATATCAGTTATCTTCATATAGAACGGATTTACTCGACAAATTTGAAAACGCATAACATCATATCTATCAAAACCCAATTCTGTTCACATATGCCTCACATGTATCGTCTGTGGGTTGTGATTATGACAGTATATTTGATGACGTAAATCTATGTATCTAAGCAAACGCTTGCAGG
Source organism: Chaetoderma sp. LZ-2023a (assembly GCA_034401795.1). Classification (NCBI taxonomy): domain Eukaryota; kingdom Metazoa; phylum Mollusca; class Caudofoveata; order Chaetodermatida; family Chaetodermatidae; genus Chaetoderma; species Chaetoderma sp. LZ-2023a. The sequence goes on from CM067368.1 coordinate 45,611,158, forward strand.
ATTATCTGCCGATCTATATCGCATGTATAGCACTGCCAACACATATGCTACCGTGCTATAATTAGCAATCGCAGAACTGACTCCATGACACTATTTGATCCTTTAGTCATAGTACATGGTGCATCTATGAGCCAATAAACAATGACTACCACTCGAAATGCACATGGGTAACGTACCCTCGGATGAAACTCGAACCCATATGGCGAGCCATGGACAGAACAATTACTGTTTGATTTGCAAAATAATGACCTCTATGGTGACTTCCTATATCTTACATGTGAATTGGTTTGAGTCACTTTTATCATACTCGATCCATAGAATAGTCTATATTGTTCTGGTGGTGCGCTGTGTATGCCATATAAGGATCCAGCATATGCTTTAGCCACAGCTTAAAACAGGAATCGACACGGCTCGACACTGCTGGAGATTTACAGCAGGATGGCAAATTTGTTAGACCGTGCTGTCTAATTTCCATGAAATAGAACCATTTGACTACAAAAGTAGAAACGCTTGCTACATGGATAGTAGAATAGCGAGGGCTTGAAGGAGTATTTCACTGCCAATATCTTGTGTCAGACTACTGCTTGATCTGTGCATATTAACATCTTCTCGATGGATATCATCTTCCAAGCTAATGCGAGATAAAATAAATGAAACTTGTGGGCATAATTGTGAAGTAGATTTACCCATACATGTGTGAAGGAAGTCGATATTGGTAGAAAATATTGGTTAGAAATGAGGGTCATTAAAATCATCAATTTGGCAACAGTTTATCTTGAAAATAACTGCTACATATAATACATATTTCGAGCTGAAAACTAACTGATTACATTGCCGTCAATGATGAATTATTTATTATTGGGGTTTGGGAGTGAAGACGTCTTCTAAATTGTAAATAGGGAGCGGTGGGTGTTCTGTACTCGCCACATGTCCCCCATTCTGAATGGCATGGATGTGTTGACTAATCTGGAGTTCAGTAGAAATGTGCACATGTGCCACGGGGTGGGGCATGTATATGCTACAGAATTGCACCAAGCACAACTATGAACCTGTACGATGATGGTGCATAGAGTGCTATGGAATTGCTTTAAGGATGTACATTATGAACACAAAATACCAAAATTGTCTAAAACACTGCTGGTGTGCATTTTGTTCAAATAGTTGCCTTCAGAAACAGAACACGTTAAGCTTCATCTTTGCTAAGCTAGAATTGCTCATGACAGGTGCTAAATCTCCATCTTAACGATCATGATACATAGCAAGATTTGTTATTCTATTCTCTCTACATATAGTGGTCTGGAGAGATGGCATCTGCCATAGCTAGTAGCATTCGTATGGGAACGTCGGAAGCCACTGGTTAAAATGATATTGAGTCAGATGTGTGTGCTCCTGGCTCCAATGAGAATACCCTTGTCGCGATGACTGAATATAACTATGCCATATTGATCCGATAACTTGAGGACGAAATCCGTCCCTGGGGTCGACTCAACCAAATATCGGAATACATCATCTGCCTCTGACTTAATCATTTTATCAAGCTATTACATTGAAGCAGATGTGACCATCGCGGGATTCGCTACACATGTTAAGGGTTATGAGCCGTAAATCATTTGCATTGTCGCGAGGAATTTGCGCTTTTACATGATTTACACCTGTGGTTGACGAGAACAAAGCAGTTTCGCTAGATGTGGAATGCCTTTGGATCAAATAGTAATTTGTTGTAGTTGGACATTGTACATTCATTAAGCAACGGCACTGCTAACAAGCATTCCACGTCAACAGTATACTACTGTAAACAACATCAACAGCATAACGCCAGTAGTTGCCAACAATAAAATAGTTTCAATTGATACGGAATGGCTTTGGATCAATGTGTCATTGTAAGTAGTTGGAATAAGCCAACGTTTCGTAAACACTTACAACTTGTAAACTTGAGTGCCCATATTTCTAATCCCAATGTACATATATTAGCAAATTGTTGAAGATAGTGAACCTAATTTTACAGGAACATATTTCTACACGAATATGTTGCGGTCATAGGTAACGACAGCATCCAGTCCATTTAGTTTCAACATATTCAAAATAGTAATTACTAAAGACTAAAGGTGTTTTCACGTGTGTTATTGTTGGGTCTAAGGATTAATATAACAATATTTGACAAAACCTAAAGATTATATGTTAAATATACGTTTTGATAAATAAACATATACACTCGCAAGCATTTCATACAGAAATCATGAGCCTCGGGTAGTACTACCATTGGCAATGAGACTAACTAACAAGTATCCGAAGATACAGGGGAGGTGTATGTAACACCGCACCTTGGCCATCACCGCTCTGAAACCTCCAATAGATCCCCAGGGTCGGTTCAGTACACGGTGCAGATTGGGGCATCCAAACAATTAAGAAGCCATACGGCTTTATGGAACATGAAGAGAGACAACCACTTTATAAATATGAGGACCTATAGGTATATTGGCCAATTTAACACAACCTTGCCGGTGTACGGGGCTAGATTACCGTAATGACCGGCAAAGGGGCATACACTATATGTCTCCTAACGAAGAAATCGTCTCTAATCATATTAAACCTATCCTATCGAGCTGAATAGAAAGGTTTAGTCGGTAGCATGCCGGACTAAACAGAGTTAATAGCACGGACAACAACCTTAGTGAAACATGACGATGGCGGGAGAAAGTGATGCATATATAAATGTTGCTGTATAGTATTGTCCTAAATGCACTGCGGTCCTAAGTGTTCTGTAACTAAACAAAACATATCAACTAATGGCTACTCACCATATTCCTAACTAACCAAATACAGACCGGCGACAGTATATGAATTTATTAGAACAATAATAATATAGGTTGATAGACCTATTACGGCGCGGTTAGTAAAACACCGTACAGTAAACAAGGATACATATGAACAGTAAAAATAAAGAACTTATAAATTGCGGTCCTAAGACCGGGAAGGTGCCTGTTAGTCATCACACCCACCCCACCCACCCACCCACCCCCGGCCGACGACTGCCTCGATTTGATGAAATAATCCCCTATTATACTCTCCGCAACGTCAGAACCTGGCTGCTTCAACCAATGAGAATGTAGCTGAACCAGCCAATCAGCGTGCTGGAAATCCGTGACGCGTACACATCTATCTAAATATTATGATAGATATAGATGTGTAGATGACGTAGTACGTCACGTGTACGCAACTCACTATATATACGATTATGACGTTACAGAAACGTTTTGAGAATAAGTTAACGGAGAAAGGTGGCGATAATTCATCCATATCCATTTCTGAACTGATGCTAACACGATTTGTAGATTTGGGGTGCCCATCAAATTATGTTGTTGATTGATACCAGACTCAACGGAAACAAATAATTATTAAGAATTAAGATGTGCCTGCTCAGCACACTAAAAGCGCCACTCGCTCCTCGACGTGCTACACGTACTCTGTCAATACAGCGAGTATCGCGCATGCGCGCTACGCGTTTTAACGAACTTCCTCCCGTACAGGCGTATACACGTTTCTCGCTCTACCCGGGGGGGGGGGGCGTGCTTATGAAACGAATCCATGACGGACGGCGCGTACCCAGCTTAGCTGGTACGGCTCGTACCCGACCGGTCGATCCGTGCTACATCAGCCACGTAATTATAATGGTTGGTCAATGCCATGTAGTGTATGTCTATATCAATATCCCGGGAAAAGACTAACCTGATCCAGTCGAATAAAGACAGAAATCAAGGTCGAGACAAGGTTTAGTATTATAGTCGTATATGGGTCAGAATTACAGCACAATACAATTATATACATGTGCAATACATGTTATACACAGTCTGTATTCTGGATTAGAACACACTCAACTCTAAGATCACTAAGCCAGCCTACGTCTGTTGTTTGAACTTAGAGTCTTTTTTAGAAACTGTTAACACGCGGTGGTGTACAATAAGGGCTCTTTAGTGGCCTTGTGACATGTCCATTTACAGACCAAGCGAAGACTAGTTTTAAAAATCTATCACTCGAATAACTGGCTCGATAGCCGCGCCAGTCATTTTAGTGGCATTTTTTGCTCTACCAATGGTCACTTTGTTTGATAAAAGTATAATTGGGATGACCACAGTTTGGTGTTACCTGTGAGCCAGTCATTACAGTGGTATTTTTCGAAAATACTTTTCTCTTGCTCTGCTAATTGACACTTTCCATGAGGGAATTTAAATTTCCATGACCAAATTTGAGGGTTTCTGGCTTTATACGCTGTCAACTGCACAGGTATACCATCGTTCTTTGCATACCGATTAGATGTTCTTCTCCAACATAATATGCCCAAGGCTAGCCCATGGGGAACATACTGGACATCTAATTATTATATTGTCCGTAAAGAATGTATCAATAGTCTTTCTCTCGAGATGACAAAGTACAGTATCTGCTGTGATCAACCATTCAATATACTAGAAACGGTCAGGTATCATTATGAAAACGCCATTATAGTTAATATGTCAGGTTATTCTGCCAACACATCAGCAAATCAAGAAGCTAGACTCACCAAGTGTGATATATCCAATCATTTTGTGGTTAGCGAGCGAGCGAGAGAGAGAGAGAGAGAGAGAGGGAGGGAGGGAGGGAGGGGGGTGAGGGAGAGGGAGTGAGGGAATGAGGGAGGGAGGGAGGGGAGGGGAGATGGGGAGAGTTGGCGAGGGACAGCGAGACAGTTAGAGTATATGTTCAGAGTGGCAAATATCCATGGCACAGGTTTACGAAGTGTGTTGGTAAAATTGAGCGTAAATGCACGAGTCAGTTCTTCCTTCGAATGCAGCCTAGCTTAGTCTATTAGCTCCTTGATCTGTATCAGAATTTCAGATAGTAATTATCACCATGTCCCTTTACAGATATTGGAAAATTCGAATTTCAGAGAAAAGAATTCTAGAACGAATTCATAGATTGCAATGCATATTTCAATTAAACATGTAGCAAGGCAAAACATTATCTATTGAGAAACATTTTTATTTTCATGTTAAAGGCATCCATATTATATTGTTTAGCATGGTAGTATTATGTCTTTAACAGTATAATGTATAGAGCCACTTAATACAGCCAGAGCCTTAGGTTAGGGAATGACAATGTGATGTAAGTTAATGTGGCAGTATATGGAATAGATGTGTGTGTCACAGGTCCATGTCATCTATAGAGGAATGTTGTTGGATATTTCAAAATTGGGGCAGGCAATGCCATTGGTAGAAATAGCTTCTAGTCAAATTCATTTCAAAATAGTCAACTGAATATTCCTTAAAGCAGAAATAATTTCTCATCTCGGGTATATGAGGGGCAATGGATACTAACATACGATATCGTCTCCCTTAGAGCAAATATCCACAACAGGTGGTATTAATGCAGCCAATTCCTAGCTAGGCTCTGCCACACATTTTTTTGGTGTTGGATTTGATGGAAACCTGAGCCCGCTGAACCTCATTTTCCAGAAAACTATACAGGTAAGCTGTTGAATATGTTGATACAAATTTAATTGGGTGCCGTTGCAACAGCGCCCACTTAAATTCGTTTCAAAATATTCAACATAATGTGTATTAAATTGCAAAGACATACAATTCGTACAACCTGACGAGCTACTAAGCTTTTATGACTGACTTAGATACGTGATTCATGACGCAATTAGTTGTGTCGTTAACCTTATGTAACGTAATTGATTATGACGTCATATCTTTTCTCACTGATTGGATTCCTTTAGTGTACTATCGTATTGCATATAACATAGACAATGGCTGAATGCACAGTCATGAACCAGTCTAACCAAGCGGTATTCATAGACGAAATGGAAAGTAAAGCTTAACAGTTGGATGCGAAGTGTTAGATCACTTTCAATATTAAGGTGTAATGACAAAAGAAAACAATATTTGCAATAGAGTATACTTTCTTTTCGTATCATGTTGTCTCCTCCGACGCTATCTGGCAAAACTGATACTGTGTTACGAGTGCGTTGTGTGGGTTCTTTTAACAATCTATTGTGAGCGAATGTGCCGTTCCCTCTGGCAAGAATACCACAATTCCAGAGGAGTGCGTTCTCATATTGCCCTGATGACTTAATATTACTGTGCGAAATTGAGCGGATAATTTAGAAAACGAAATCTGTATCTCATCATATCCCTAAGGGTATTCCTCGATACATGGTGGATTTATCACCGGCGTGTGACTTAATCAATCGTTTTCGAGAGCAGGTATTCAACTAGATTGGCTCACCCTGGGTAAGCTACACATGGTATGTATAATGTCAATTCTACAGGCTATGGTAGCAGCATCTTTCAGTCAATTTTATTTTCGATTATTCTGCAGCGAATCTACCTGGTGGTGTTAAGATGTACGGATACTTACTGTAGTTTCTATGTTAAATAAGTTATGTTTACTGTGTATGCCCTTCAATATGTCCAATTGCTTAGCAGCCTGAGCGACATGAATTTTAGCTGCATAATTGAGATTAACAAAATTATATATCTAACACAAATGTGTATTATGCACTATATAACATGGCACCACATATCAATTAGTTAATATCGGTAGCTGTTTCGATCAGTTCTAGTAGTTTTGGTAGACTACCATTTGCTCGTTTGGAAAGAACATGTTTGGACTGGCAGAGCGTGTCACGCCATCTATGTGCCATTATATACAAGTGCATGTGCCATAAGAGAGTTGGATCACGTACACGGTGTACTCCAGTTCTGCGATAGGTGGCACTGTAGACATGCGGTGACGTGATCTCAATTTCCTTATCCTCACCATCGCATCATGAACAGGACACATTCAAGATCCGTTTTCGTAGCAGCAATCGCCTCTGTCATGTATCCAGTCCATGGCCTATGTTTGCAAATATCGAGTGAGTGCATTACATATCGTCAACTGTGTGCTTATTCCCGCCTCATATTGGCGGATGCCTTGCATAGCCTTCATCCAGAGTCTCGTTAGAAGAGCAACTAGCTAGCTTGTGACAAGTCTTGGCGGGTAGAATGCTTTATTTGCAGAGTACGTGCTGTGCCGTTGCAGATACGTTCATGTGCACTCAGATAATAAAATAGGATGTGTAGATGGAGGTTTGACAAGCAGTGCTTCGTCTATAATTACTATCCAACAATCTAGATATGAAATATTTGAGAGCAATACAATTGCGTTAGTGATCGCATTTCTTAGAAGAACGCAGGTTATCCGTAGTTCAATGATTCTCAACAGTGTATATTACATTGAACAAATAGTGTGTGCTCACAGATACATTAGTTATGAGAACATACTTTTCGTATACAATTCATGATTTTCTATACAACAGTAGATTATGAACCTTTTAGGGCGTATAAATTCGCAACCATACATTACATATGACGTAAGAAATAGGCTGTTGAATATGTTGACTCGTTTTCTATCAGGATCTATCACATGCACATTGCATATCAGTTAGCTTCACATAGAACATAATTCCTTGAAATTCATAGAAAACGCAAAGCACCATACCTAGAGAACTCCAAGTTCTGTTCATGTATATATACACGTTCCCATATGTATCGTCTGTGAGTTCTAATTATGGTAATATATTTGATGGCTGTTTTAAGAACACCTATCGTGCTGGTCGCGGATGATTCCATATATTTCATTAGTTTGGTTAGGGCTTCGTATGGATACGAGCTGAAATCGATGTTAGATAACTGCTCCCCGAGGGCTTTTTTGCATGCCATTCGAGAGTGTCGCTGATGAGCTTGGGTAGGTTGTAGGTGACTCAACCCTCTTGCCTGGTATGGTGTTTATATATTAGGTAGAGATCGTTCATCTGAAGGCGTGTAATGTCAGAATTGAGGTCTGTGCCTCCATTTGAACGAGCGTTCCGGAGTAAGGGGTTTGCTTCTGTCTTGGATAGAATGAAGTCATTTGGTTGAAAACAGCTGGTGTAGCCTTAGAGACTTGTGGGACTTTGCGAGCAGTAATGTGTCCAGCCAATGTTGTCCGGCGATGGCATTGGTGTTTGAAAGCGGTATTTGTGACAAATAGACCAATGGAACTAAGGAATAACACCAGTGCATCTCCATTGCTGCTGCGTGTGGCCTCTCCTTAGATCCCGTGCTTCCCACAATTCCGAGTTTACCCAGCTTGGAGTTGAAATCTCCACACACGATCTGTTGCCATCTAGCTTGGATTGTAATGGCGGAGCTCAGTTCTGCATAGAAGGAATCTAATAGTGCTGGATTCTCTTTGTCTTTTTCGGTAGTCGGGCCGTATGCGTTGGCAATTCAACACTTAGTGGTGGTGTGTTTTCACATAGGTATAGCCAGGTCGATGCATACTACGCGATCACTGACGTATGCAAAACTAATGACATGATCCAACAACCTGTGTCCGATTACGAAGCCTAAGCCCTGATATTTGGCCTGTTTTTTCTCCATGAGCGCTAGCTGATGGCCTGTCTGTATTTGGTGCGCTGAGTGTTTAGCTGCCTTAGTCTCTTGAATGCATGCACTATCGATGTTATAGTGGGCACAGGCTGCACCTAAGATCTGCCTCTTTGATGTTACACTCAGACCACGTACATTCCACATAGCTATGGTAAGCTACTGGGAAGATTGCGTCGTCCGAGGATGTCGAGCACAGTTTCTTGTTTGAAGAATGGTAGACATAATCAGAGTTGCCTCTTTATGCGTATGTCAGCCTGCAAGCCTTGATCGCTTAGTTTCTCAACAAAGTTGGTACTTACAGAGGAACCATCCGCTACCAGCACCATAGGTGTACTTAAAAACAACTAAACTAGGTATACTGATGACCCATTACTAGTAAAACAGCCAACAGAGCAGAAAGCGTTACACCTGCACATTTATCAAAGTGGCCAAAGTGAAGACTGCACCAAACTACGTCGGGAGTGCAATATTATGCTGTGCCACATTAGTGAATGCTTAAAAGATATTGCTATTCTGATGAGATGAGCAATGAACTATTCAAATATGCAAGTGACATTATCTCAAAACCTATCATGCTTCTAATCAATTCAGCTTTTATGCACCACCTTCCAATCTACTTTGTAGACCAACGAACCCTTATCGCACTACCCAAGCCCAAGAAGCCACCTAGGCCCCAGCCAATCTGCGGCCCATTGTGCTACTCAACAGCATATGGAAAATCCTATCCAATGCTACTGTATGCCACATCCGAGAGAAGATCGATTACTTCACCGAATCATGTCAAAGTGGCTTCAAACGTGGACTCAGCTGCGCAAACATTATATGGGCTCAGCGCATGCTTGTGTCGGTAGTCATGTCCAAACACTGCGACTTCCACACAATGGGCATTGACATGCCACGAGCCTTCGATATAAGTACAGGCTCACAGATCCTAGATGTACTATGCCAGGCTAGCTGCAATGAAGATGAGCTACGACTAGTGAGACTACCACTTGCAGACACCAAGCTGAGAATACGAGTCAAGTCAGTGAAGTCTGTATAGTTTGAGACATCAATCGGCTCCCCACAGGGAGATGGTCTATCTCCGGTGCTTTTCACCTGCTACCTTGCTGCCCCATTGAAATCTGTGTGGGAAAGTTCCACAAAACCAAACCCCCTAGTGTCAATACTGGGCATGCCGCTAGAGATGGACTATAGCGACGAAGTGAACCTCATAGACGAGGAACTGAAACGCATTGACGAACTTTTCCCAATAGCTGCAAGCAAACTAAAAATTGAGAATCTCTTTGTGAATGAATCCAACACAGAGTTCACCCACATATACCTATCTACAAAACATGACACTATAGGAAATGACGACCCACTTCGTGGCGGCGAACCATGGAGGAAAGTAATATCCTGGGCTCACTGCTTTGCAGTACTGCTGACATTTCTGCACGCTGCATCATGTGGAGCATTGCTTTCCAGCCATTCTGGAAGTTATGGATTCGTAGATCAAAGATGCCCTTGATAAAGAGGCTATGTGTATACAATGCAACCTGCCTATCCGTGATGCTGTATAACTGTAACGGCGGGGCAGCTCCAAAGGCAGCTCTAGACAAACTCGATGCCTGCCACCGCAAACACTTACACACCATCACTGGACACAGATGGCCAGACAGCATACTTTCCAACGATGCACTATACAAGATGTGTAATACGTCGTCGCTGTCTGTAAAAGTCGCCCAGCAAAGATGGTCCATATTTGGCCATGTGCTAAGGGTGCTAGAGGATACACCAGCGCAGAGATCCTAGGAAGTCGCCCTACTAGGAGCCAGCAAATACACAGCCAGGAGAGGACGTCATTGCATAAATCTCCTAAGCATGCTACGAGGTGACCTCAAGAACGCAGGGCTCGGTATACTCAAGTCAAGAATGGACCTGATGAAGTTAAGGATTTCGGTTGAGGACAAGACACAGTGGGCAAAAGTGAAGAGGGACTGATTGCAGCTATAGGATGTGTCTACTACTACAACCGCAGCATACAGTAACCATACATTTGATTGCACACATTTCTCTATCAAAATCCGTGCTTGCAGGATCATATGCCGATCCGTATCCCATGTATGGCAGTGTCCACATATTCGGCGTGGTATTTTATAATTAGCAATGAGCAAAGTGACCTCAAGTGTCAATTGAAAAAGCATTGCTTGTGATGGACAGAACAAATAATGCTTGATTTACAAAATAATGACCTCGTCATTGTCTTGCTATATCTTAAATGTATATGGTGTTGAATCACGTTTGACATACTCGAGCTCTGTCTTATGCCATTTTCTCTGTTTTTTAAGTGTATATCATGAATATACTCCTGAGCGTTCTTTACACTGCAGCTTACTAGGCAGGTAGTGGGGCCAATACTGGGGCAGTGCAGCCCGATATCACCCCGGTACTGACCCAGTAACATACGGTATCAGAGTTGACTATTTATGAACGTGTTTGCATTTAATCTTTAATCTGAACTAGCATTCATGCAAAACTGCAGGGACACCAGAAAAGACAAAGTAACACGCCAGAGCCAGCTTGATAGTCTACTCTCTGACACGAATTATTAACTCACTGGGCACGTCGGGAGATAATACAAGATCAAAATGCATAGGTGATGTCTGTTTGACTTGAATCATGAATTTGCCCAATGCAACTGTTGAAATCTACTCTGCGTAGCCATAGCATGGTGTATATTAGTCTGCGGGTGTGCTTTGTGTGTCATAGGTTTAGTTACTGCTTACCCACGGAATCGAAAATGCTTGATGCAGCTGGCGATTTACAGCAGGATGGCACACAGTTTGGCTGTGCTGTGTAATGTCCATGCAATATAACCATTTAACTATAGAACTAAGCGCATGTCCAACCTTGACACATGGATATCACGTATTTACCCCAATCAGTTTAGAGATAATGAGGCGCTACACGTTTCCATCGTTATCAACATGTCACTAAAATAAACACGCGTGCGTCTTATGTTTACTGATGTAGGGTATTTGTACATAGTAGAATTGGAAAGGCAGCCGGTGGATTGTTTCACTGTCGATATAATGTTTCAAACGAGTGCTTGACATGTGCATATTAGAATATGCTCGATGGATATCCCCTTACAAGCACATGCGAGATAAAAGAAGCCAGCCATTGGAATAATTGCGAACTGGATTTACCTGCATGTGATTGACATCATACAATATTGGTAGTAAATATTTGTTAGAAGTATTTTTCATCTGAAAAAGAACGAATTCAACACGCACAGTGACACCAACGATTACTGATGAATTATGTATTATTCCTGCTTATGCTTCAGGCGTGAACGCATCTCCTGCAATGTTAAATGGTGAGGGTGGTTGTTTCTCTATACCGGCACACATGTGAGCAAGCGGATCTGGCATTTCCCCCATTGAGAATGGCATGGGGTTATTGACTATTATGGCATAGGCAAATTTGCGTTTAGTGGACGTTTTCACATGGACATCACTGCATAATTACACCGAACACAATACTGAACCTGAACAAGTATAATACTGAATGTATTGCTATGTATGTGTTTAACGATGTTGTAGCACATCTTTAAACTACTTCCATGTCAATATACACTGGGTGTGGACTGCCACATATCAGCAGGTAATGAACACTACTGAGCTAGTGTCATAATGCAACAAGACGGAGCTGGATATAAATGCCTAGAGAATACGCGCAATGTGTCCCTACAGAATAAAGAAATGATTCATGGTCGATGCATATTGCTCTAATCGTGTATTGATCAGACTCGATCAAAATTACAGAAAGAAAAGTGATGAATCCATGTGAAATAAACGTCATACACGGGATGTGCTTTTTTGACATTTATGTGTATAGTCTTAACAGAATCTCGTTATGAAGGGCCATTATTGTCTGTAGCAATCAGAACACAAAATGCCACAATTATTAAAAGCACTAGGTAAATAAAATTTTAATGAGCTTTATAATGAACTGTATAATGTTTGTTATGATGTTGGTATGGTGATTTTTTTTTTTTTTCAAACATATGTGTTCAGAAACAGAAAACACTGATGCTCATCCTCACTTAGATATACGTTCTCATGCCAGGTGCTAAATTTCCATCTTAACCGAAATTATATATAGTACGGTTCGTTCTAGCCTGTTATGTTCGCACACGGTCTCGCGAGACAATAATTTGTCATAGCCAGTACCATTCGCGCGCGAAAGCGTTGACAGTGTTCACTTAGCAAGCTATTGAGTCAGAGAGTGTTGTTCCTGGCCTCAATGAGATACCATTGGCATATTGTTCCGATGGCTGAATATAACTGTGCCATATTGACCCGATAATTTGAGGAGGAAATCCGTCCCTGGGGTTGCCGCAATGATAAATTGGAATACATCATCTGCCTTTGAATTAATCATTTTTAATAAAGATATTATATTGCAGCAGGGCCCATCGCGAGATTCGCTACACATCTCAGTGGTTATGAGCCATAAATCATTCTCTTATTTTTTGCGGAATTTGCCCTTTTATCCTAGCAACAAAGCGGCTAATATCCATACAAGAGTACGAATATACACCTGTGGTTGACGACAACAAAGCAATTTCGCTAGATATGGACTGCCTTTGTATCAAGGAAGTAGTTGCAATTGACCACATTTTCTTATGTATTTAACCCTTTGAATCATGAGTGGCTAATACCAATGTAAATATACAGATAACCTGTTGACTATAATGAACCTAAGTCTACATGAATCCATTGTGGTCATAGATCAACATCTCCGTGCCAATGTAGTTCGAACGTATTCAACATAGTAATTCCGATCTTGTAAATGAGATTTCTTGGTTAGGTGTGTTTGTTTCTATTGATTAATGTATAGTATTTGACAAAAGTCATAGATTATATGAAAACTATAATCTATATGATAAATACAAATAATACACTCGTTACCGTTACATACAAACGTCATCAACCACGGTTAGTAAATACTATTTTGATGAATTTTAGCTTTTAAACTCTCGATTAGATGACAGTCAAAATATGTTGATTCCATGTAAATGAAATGCGTGTCTCGAGCCATAGTATTACATTAACGGTGGTGCTGGCCACGTGTACAACGGCCGTATTTTATCATGGCCAATGCCAGATTACAGGGTATTCAGGACTGTAGTAGTAGAATGCATAGTAGTGATTGCTTACAACGTGACCGGACCACATTTTGCACATACAAAACCAGGGCGTTCAAATTCTGATGCACACGAAAGTCAGAAACCAACAAAAAACATAGTTTGGGGGTTTAGTCCAACATTTGGAATATATGTTGCAAGTTGACTACGTCAGAACGATGCATCTTTTGTGGTCATAATATGGCAAAAGCTGTGATCTTTTTCTGGTTAAAATGGACGCGATTAGCGTGATTTTACGTGTTGCATTTGGACTCGCAACCACAGTAAATGGCAGCTTGACGGTTTGCATAATTTTAGCTGAACTCTTTATTTCTTGTTAAGTTGATGTCAATATATTGAAGAGATGATGCATTTAACACACTATAAGTTGTGTCTTTTTTAATAATGTAGGAGACGCGATAGAGGCCAGATGGTCCAAAGTTCATATTTTCTTTTAGCAATGCACTTTACCAGATACTATAACATGTTTCACTTAACATGCTCATTGATTTGACGACGCATTTTCTAGAAAAAAGGAATCCAGGTATTGTGGAAATTCAATCTTAGCCATGAACCGCCTATCTTTAGCTGAGCTCCAACCAGATATGGTGGAATCCATCGATCTCTTAACACCCTGACCATCAATTTTCATAAAACTATACCGGTAAGCTGCTGAATATTTGAGACTAATGTGGTTCACCATATGTAACCGCATGTTTATTAAATAGGAAAAACATACAATGTGTACGGCAACGCTTAGTCCGTCATAAATTACGCATTCGTGTCGAACTTAGCTACCTCATACACGGTAAAATTGAGTGTTACGTCATAATACTCGTCATGGATTGATAAACTGGAATCCTCCATTGAGAGATATTAAATGGTCAATGGGACATTCTTGAAGCAAGGTTGAGAAATTGTTAAAATCATAGACACACGGTGAAGAATGAACAGATGGGCATCTGTCTGAAGGGCGGACGACGGAAGAGTACACATAAGTTTGACTGCATATAGAGATATGTGTCGAGTTCTGACCAATGTGCAACATACTATCGTAAATGATGTAACAATTTTTAATTTCAGATGTATACTTTTTCTTTTATTTATTGGATTCACTGAGTACCATTTCCGTCTTATTTAATGACTACTGGCATATTTCAAAACAGTTCTAATAACAATACACCAGTTGTTATCAGCTTCATTAGGTCAGGCCTGCTAGACATAGTAAGTATGTCGCACTGGATACATCTACTTTTAGTCAAGCCTCGCCCATTTCTAGCGAAGGCCGCTTGAGGACTATTTCTGCTTATGGGCGCAATGACCCTGTGCAAATTAGTTTCAGAATATACAACATAAAGTTTAATGAATGATAATGCTATGCAATTCGTACAGGTGGCAGACTATTCCAGGCTCCATGCAGAGTTGCTCTGTACATTATGACTGTGGCCTCAACCTACACATGACGTGATTGATTATGACCTCATATACTACTTGCCTGGTAGAGCAGATTCACATCACGGCAGAGGTGTACGCAGAGTAATACAGTGCTTTAATTAACGTTACTTGGGCATGGTCTTATTACGCTAATTTGAAATAGACTGATATGCAATGTGAGAATGGGTGTGATAACATTATTAGCCGGGGTATTGCTCTAGTACTCAAGTATATTACGAGTTCATCAAATATGTCACTTGTTAGCTGGCATCACAATCAAAATGGCCACTATATCCTCACGAATGTGGAACTATATGTCACACAGTTTTCTGATCTGTATATCGCTGGCGAATTTGTACTATAATGAATATTCAAATAATCATTTTGAAAGCAATTGTATTGGGATCTGTTGCTGCCATAGACAGCAAACGCATCAAGGAAAATTTCTTTCAAATTCTTTAGTTATCTTTGAATCGACAATCTGTATAACTGTATGCATAAACCACCATGCCTCTTGCCTAGTTATATATATGCATAGGTCACCAATTATGGATCTTATTGTAAATGTATTGGTATGTAGAACTGATTTCAATAAAACCCATTGTGCCGGAGTGATATATAAGTATGGCCTCATTTTACCATTATCCTTTTCATATACGAAGCTTGCATATCTCGCTGTCACTGAAGTAACACGCCTAAATCACTAAGCAGCCACATATTTTTAGATATGTGCAGCGTGCACGTTTGCTGTGATCTTGTATTGCTCAATACACTACTACAGTAATACAAGTTGACTCTACAATAAATTCATTCCGTATATAATTAACTTCACTAACCTCATATAGCTTATTCCTGGAGGAGTTATTTAATGATTATACTTGCCATCCTCGTCCATAAAGTGCATGCCACTTGATGGCCACTTATCACAATGTATGGCCTATTTGCAGAGTGAACACTTTTTTAAATGCCGGTGGCAGTTCAATAAACGGTGATGTCTATTAGTCAGTTAGTGAGATTGCCGGTTAGTCCGTCAGCCAGTCACAAAAGATTATTTCGAGAGTGCTTTCAAGATGTATTGTCATACTTTGAGAAATCTCTGGGAACACGTCACCCGTCGGGTCACACAGACGTTTGATAAATCTGGCGAAAGTAGGTCAAAGGTCAAGGGAACGGTGACCAGATTAAGTCAGATAGCATTTTATTTAAACGACTTCGTCAGTAATTCTTGTTCTACTTGCAATAGCTTGACTAGACCTGTGTCTGATTCCTGCTGTCCCAAAGAAGGGTGAATAATTTGGCGTCAAAATGTGAAATAGCAATGACACATCATCATAATTATACGTTCTTCTATCAAACGTGGTGACAGTAGGTCACACTCTCTAAACGAATATTTCTAAGTATTCGTTTCTCTCTCCCTTGAATAAATATAATCATGTGCACAACAACCAAATTTACAAGCAGTAACCATTCCAGAAAATGTTCTGCGATAATCGCAAGTAACTGCATACCAGCATATGCGGTAATTAATAATAGCAAGCACCCAGGCAAGCCAATCTGACAATTCAGAACCAATACTAGTGAGGAACACCGAAAACTGGCATCTTTGGGAATCATCATTCTGTAATAATAGCGAACCGGAGGGACCAGTCCCTGCGGTAATCATCATTCTGCAATTTAATATTGAACACAACCGGCCTGAAACCACCTTATGCTGTAATCATTCTACTCATTAGTGGTGTTACAGTACACTG
The DNA here is from genome assembly GCA_034401795.1 of Chaetoderma sp. LZ-2023a. NCBI lineage: Eukaryota > Metazoa > Mollusca > Caudofoveata > Chaetodermatida > Chaetodermatidae > Chaetoderma > Chaetoderma sp. LZ-2023a. Next base: position 45,627,966 of record CM067368.1, read on the forward strand.
CGTGAGTACGCGATCACCAATTGCATGGCCAATCAAAGCACCGTATTAGCAACAAAAGGAGCAACTAATATGATACAGAGTTGGAGAATAGGTTAAGTAAAAGAACATGAAAAATGGACCAACCACCATAACCCATGGGCATCCGACCGTATTGGTTGAGCTCTGACCAACATCGGCCAACTCCTGACAAGCATAACAGGCTTAGTGTCCAGAGCATCATCACCCGATTTTGTGTCTATTACTCCTAAATAGTACTATCAACGGCAAACCACTGACCGTAATGGAGGACTGATAGGATCTGTATGACATAAACGTTAGACACCCACCCGGTGGAGGCAAAACATTCAATCACTACAGCAAGCCCGCAGTTGAGATACGCACCCAGTAATGCATAACTCATAATGTGCGCCGAAAAGATGTTAAGTAGTTGCATGTATGGCAATCAACTATGAATCACTGACCTCACTACCGAACTAGAATGGCCCAAATGCCCTAAGCGTAAGTGCTATCGGATCCCGTGCACTGTAAAATCATAGATCCCTCACTTTGGTCTGGACCATTTCTCATGGTTGGTATGTGATGCTGCGAAACTGATCGGCAAGAAGGAACAACGCATAAACTTCAAACCATTGCCATTACTATCGAACTGCTGGGATTTACAATGCTAAATGGTAAGAATTATTGGATCAAAATCCTCTTGACATGATGCCTACATTGTAATTTATCAATGGCTAAATACGCAAATATTGCTGGGGTAATAGCATCGATTGCATATAATTGGCACCGTCCCTGGTGCTGACACTGCTCAATTCCTTGGCTTACAGTTGAAATCTAGAGGGCCAAGGAGTGCTACCCTTCGGACTTATCATGAAGAGGCCTGCTATATGCGTATTTAACCCAATCCTGGAACCCGGTAGTGCTTCCGCCATTTCAAGGCAACATATTACTACAACGACCAGTAATAAGGAGGCCTGCTATATGAATATGTAAACCAATCCTTGAACCTGGTTGTGCCTCAGCGATTCTAAGGCAACATATCACTATAACGACCAGTAATAATGTTCACTGGTTGTCTTATTCAGTACATATAAAGGGCATTCAGTGAAACACTTTCAACCTGTTTATGAAGTAATCACCCCAAACAATTGCAACTTCAATATAACTGATGGTGGTTATGCAATCATCACAAATGGCAGCATGCCGGGTGAGATGGTCGGCACATTACATTTCGTGAAGCTAGAAGGGGAAATGCAAGCGAGATATCTACTCATATTTCAGGTTGTCATACAACAATGACTGCAATGCTGGGATCGGAACATATCGGCATATATAACCAAATAAACTGCTGTGTTTATAATGCAATATACGTGAGTAATTCTGAAAATAAGATTCAGTTAAACATATGTACTCGGCATTTAATGATTAGCAGACATTGTGTACATAATTATGCTCAACACTGATGTTGATGTCAAAATCAACATGAGTTATCAATATAGCCCTAAGAAACATGGTAGCAACTGTTAAGTGCACACTATAGCACGCCATTAAATCAAGGGCGTACTCCATCTCTCAGTCGGATTCTAATGCCGGATGACTACGTAACAGCTACTCGACTCGATATAATTGTAACATCGCCTAAAGCCTGACTTGACCGGCCACTTTATTGGATGCAAACAAGTCTTCATAACTGAAGGGATATCTCTTAGGCCAAGTGGCATATTATGTAGGGTGCGTGTTCTTGCTATTATATTGTGGTGTGATGCGTGTGAAACCTGGTGGTCTTCGACAATCAGACCTACAGGAATCACATTGCACTGGTTCTTAAAGAAAGGCGTTCATATGCACACGTTCATCGGCACTTCTTTATATTCAAGAGCGTATCCTAACCCCTGCCATGGTCGAGTCAATTGGCAAACCGCTGACAAGCAGGGATTACACAATGCTGCTAGAGTCAATTGAATCAGTGAGTCGAATGAGAGTATTTGAGTTGTGCCGAAGCTGCACTCTCGTGCCTTTATTCACAGCATGCACATAGGAAGGGTTGCTGAATTAGATAATCTTCCCAACATTATGATTTTTTAAGAATCTAGTGAATATTGATGATCCGAATCTAGTTGTCATTTCATATCTATGACACGCGTTCAGTGCAGCATCAGTTGGAGCGAGATTTAGCCAGTTCTATATGAGATCATACTAAATGAGTGTATTAAACTGTATACACAATATTAAAGTACTTGCACTTATACGCACATGTTATCACGAGGCTTGGCATCAGCTTGCCAGGTTGCATTACATAGTATAGCTTCGCTGCTGTCAGTTCTGACCAAAAAGCATCCTGACAAAAAGGCGATGTGAGATTATAGAGAATTAACGATGCCCACTCTGTATTAAAGTGTTATAGCAGACTACAATAGGATACTTCCTGTCGTGTATGGTTTCGATCGGACAAATGCTGCATAGAGCTGAGGTGGTCCCTTACTTGATTTGCTGAACATTTTCGAAGGATCCGTGTTGGACGCAGGAAAATGGACATTTTGGTATTTGAAATCGGCCGACCTGCTCACGGGGAGTATGCTTTCACCTGGTGTCTAGCTAATTTTGGCAAAATCCACGATCGCTGCTTGAACAATTGGCCAGCCATAATTTTGTATACTAGTTCGAAAGGCTACCGCCGTATGCACCTTACAGTCAAGTTTCATTGAAATCGCCAAAACATTTAACGAGGCGCAGCGTTTTAAAGAAGTTCCCAACAAATTGCAAATGTTCCAAGATAGCCACCGGCTATCAGCAAGCAATAGTTCGCACATAACTTCTGAAGCGTACTACCACCCATGATTGTATTGAAATCAAACAAGTTGGTAATGACGACTCTGCTTTTAACTGATTTCCCGAGATTTTCGAAAATGCAAGATTGTCGACGGAAAACCCGTTCAATCAAAATTCTATATACAGGTTCTGAATGAAGAATACGGAACTTGGACACAAACGTGTGATTGATCAATGTACCTTAAGGACTTTCCGGAAAAGTATTGCTGAGTGTGCCCACGTGGATAATAAGGCGTAGCCTTTCTTATTTGATTTCACAAATTATTCGGAAAATCCAAGATGTTCGCTGGAAAATTGGCTAAGCAAAATGATAGGTATGCTTTATGCAGCCTACGACCATAGGAACTTTCTAACAACATTCTATCGAAACTATTTAACAGTACACCTGCACAATTACCTTGTAATTGAGAATACGCGGATTCGAGATTTAACTGGTTACGCACAGGGAGGACCTATATGCTAACATATAAAGCATGATCAGCGGTAAACGCACGATCACTATGTGCTAACCATTTTAATCCTAAAGAATGACTACCGAATATTGTTTACGAAACAACAATTAGTCGGTTAAATATTTTGAAACTAATTTGATTCGAAGGTGCTATTGCCAAAACCAACAACACGGTCCTATCAAATTATGGTAAAACTATTGAAATGTTTCCTAGTATCGTCATTTTGAAATTGAGAATTTCAGAATGCAGTGTTCAAAGTGTTAAGGGACCAACCTTAAGTGAGCAGGCATTCTTATTACACATTCTGTCATGGATATGAAAATGACGACGTAGAAAGTGCCCTTTCTTTGCCAGATTACTCAAGGTTTGACAGTCCGAGTAAATGTGTTGGCGATAGGAGCATTACTAATGGCCAACATCTAGCAGATTTATTTGCCTCCGAATCGGTTAGTCTTGATTAATGTCGGGGATAATGAGTGCGCCAGTGCCCCGATGCTATCATTTATAAGCAGGTGTCAGGACACCGACGTAACGTACATCGGCAGAAGGGATTGCTAAGAACCGGGATTAGGGATGTATGAAAGACGTGATTGGGGATAGGTAAGATCTTGTCAAGTTGACAACAACCGAGGACGGATGAGACTTTCATCGCAAAGACTCAGACACCGGTTCTGTCAATGGTAGAGTAACCGCATTATTCAGTTCTGTAAATATATATATTCAAGGCATTCATAGACAGTTATATACCATCTAAATGGGGGTGGCAACTGGTTAGTCCAGGTGTGACCGCTCTTACGATGTCATGTGCGTTCCCTTTCTGCAGCATGCACTGTCTGAGTGTTTGTGAATGATGATAGGCGATGCCGAGCATACGGTACATGGGACAAGCAGTTATATGGCATTGCCACCCACTGGACATTTCCAGCTTAGCTATGCCCCGCCCATTTATATCTAAACTCCACCCACGCCTCGGCCGTGTTGGAATCGATCGATCTCTGAACGCCCTGACTATCTATCAAGTTCCAAAAAAACCTATACAGTTAAGGTGCTAACTATTTTGAAACTAATGTGACTGGGTGCTGTTGCTGCCTATGGCTGCCTATGGCACCAACAGTGTCCAGTCAAATTAGTTTCAAAATAATCGACAGAATGTTTATTAAATGGTAAAGACATATAATTCGTACAACGTGTCTGACTATTAAGCATTAAAGACGGACTATACAGAGTCAGTCATGACGTCATGATTATGACGTCATCATATACGTCGCATAGGTGAGTAAGACGTCACATGGTGGATGACGAAAATAGTACAATTTAGTTCATTCTAAACATACATTTCAGAATTCTATCTATGTCATATACAGAAGTGCATGACACGAATAGAGTGCACGATCAGTTATCATTGATCTACTTGCCACCATGCTGCAAATTGATATAAAAGTGGTTCATTAAGATACACTTTGGGCACCAACATTCCGTCTAACTGCCTGCAAACACCGGGACGGAGTCATTACATGAACCACTCTCATAACCATTTGAACAGTGATACCACCGGCCAATGGTCACGCAACCTTTAACCTAAGTATACTGGATGATGTTGCTAATTAAAACAGCAATACTTATAGACAGATGACGCTTACATCGCAAACGTAGCACTCTTTATAAGAGCGAATGCGATTCCCTATACATGACCAGGCAGCTTGGTGTGGACTTAGCTACACGCGTATTGCAATCCATAGCGGTTCTAATTTGAGTTGAATTTGGCAGAAGATCAAACGACATTTCTAGATGGATATATGATGGGCTCAGCTTCTGTACCAATCACGCAAATTGCAAGACGATGTGATCTGTTTTCAAGAGCGTATGACTGTTGTTGAAATATAATTGCATATAGACGAACATAAATCACGAGCAAACACACAGAGATGTGTAATGGAAACCTTAAAAGATAGTTAGGAAAATTATGCTTGAGGAGGGACGAGGAGTCGCATATAGATTAGATCACGGGTATGGACAATCGGCGATTCTATGCGCAATACACGAGATCTGATGCTGAGTACACGATGTTAATTACCTGGATGGTTTCCCGCCAGGTACTGGCATGGTTTTACTTCCAGCAATGCGCTAACATAGGTACCTATACCATGACGCTGTATCAACATTTCCAGAATTAATCAATGTTACAGGTTACTTGCTATGAGTACATCATGAAGCAATGCACGAATCCGCATTCAGCTATGCCCCGTCTATCTCTAACTAAGCTCAGCCCATCCATCGGCAACTTTGGGATCTATCGAGCCATGAACTCTATGAATCACAAACCCTAGACAACTATACAGGCAAGATATTTAATATGTTGGAAGTAATTTGACTGGGTGTTGTTTCTGCTTATGGGAACAACATCGCCGGACCGCCTTAGGGTCAAAATATTCAACAGAATGATTATTAATTAGCAAAGCTATACATTTCGTGTACACATGACAGACTATTACGAGTTACTGGCGGATTTACATAGCGGCAGCCTACCTGTAACGTATTTGATTATGATGTCTTTATACATGACAGACAGATTGGGCTCTTCCGTTCGTCTACTACAGTGGAGACCACTTCCAGCTTTGGTTATCTTATTTCTAGCTAAGCTCCCGCTAATTCTGGCCATGTTCCGCCTGCTTCTAGTAATGCCCCGCCGACTTTGTGCACACATTTGAATCGATGCTATCAATTTGAACTCTGCAGTCCAAGAATTCCAATGTCCTGGTAACTGCACACGTAGGCTACTGCATATATTGCAAATAGTTTGACTGGGGTTGTAACAGTTATTATCTTTTAAATGGTTACTAACTAGTACATTCACCAAATGCGTACACTTCAGAGACCTACTGTCAAACATTTACTACTATTATCGTGACAGACCTATGGCATTTGATTGTGACATCAGATAACAATTGATGTATTTTGATAATAATGACAGATTGCTCAGTGACATATTAAATACATATACATTCTACATACGTTTTAACTTGCTGCCCTATCCCACTATTAGCCAACTGTGTCGCGTTTCTTATTATGCAGAAATGATGCATTTATTGGGAACGACATTTTTGATTTTCAGGTCCAACGAAATCCAAAAACTGTCATAGAAAAACATTTTTTTGTCAAGCTGGTGGAGGGGGAGGGGGTGAAGAGAATTAGTCCGCCTTTATGAGGCCACCATGGCTCCCAAATTAACCAGAGATATGATCCGCTAGCAAACGTAATAGTACATTCATCATTTCGAAGCATTCTCAATATAGTTGCACTATTGATCATAGATGCAGGACGAATTGTATTTGCTTATAATCAAGGATAACAGATAGGGTATACATAAAGTTAATATCCTCATGAACAGGTCTCAAGCAGGCGTTGTCAGATGCACATCACGTTGCTGCGCCCGTGCTCTCTCTCCCTCCACCCACCCCTCCCACCCCCACCCCACCCCAGCCCCGCTAACTCTCTCCCTCTCCACATTTCTCTCTCCCTCCTTCCCTCCCTCCCCCCCCCCCTCCACCACTCACTCACTCACTCACCCACTAACTCACTCACTCACACACTCATGCACTCACTCACTCACACACTCACTCACTCACTCACTCACTCACTCACTCACTCACCCACCCACCCACCCACCCACCCACCCACCCACCCACCCACCCACCCACTCACTCACTCACTCACTCACTCCCTCCCTCTCTCTCTCTCTCTCTCTCTCTCCCTCTCAACCACCAATACTCACCCACGAGCGCGAGCGCGCACACACACACGCGCGCGTGCACGCACTCACACATGCACGTGCGCACGCACGCACACACATGTGCACACACACACACGCGTACACGCACGCACGGACACATGCACGCACGTACACACGCAGGCATACGGATATCATGTGGTATCGTAGTGCTTATCTATCAAATAGCCCATAGTGATTGGAGTTCGTGGGAATAGCATGCAAACAATATCAAATTGGCTTTTGCACAAGGTGTAATGACTGGGATGCGAAGATCTAACCAATTTTTTTCGAGATATGATGGCAGAGTGCCGCTCCCATTCACTCCTTGCCTTGCAAGTTATTCTGAGTTTTACTTGATTTGATTTAAACATATTTTATTGTAACAATTGCACAATGAGATCGGGCAGAAGTTCTTACAACTTAGATTTTCCCTCTCCCTGCATAAGTATTATAAGCAGCCAATGATTGAGAACACTAAAACGAGGTGAGAGAGAAGCAATACATTAAGAGGTGTGTGGGAGAGAGAGAGAGAGAGAGAGAGAGAGAGAGAGAGAGAGAGAGAGAGAGAGTGAGAGAGCGCGCGAGAGAGAGAGAGAGAGAGACAGAGAGAGAGATGATGGGGGAGAAAAACGATGTGAACAGATTAAAAAAGAATAGGAAAGAAAAGAACAGCTCCTTCAAACACTTTCATTGTCGGATAGCAGTTAGTCATTAATATAATAGATTAAACAATACGAATAATTGAATTAACAGACAATATTCATATGAGTTTTACTCTCAAATCATTATTATAGTTATTAGATTCTGGGAGGAGCCCCATTCTGCAGGCTAGAACAGGATAATCCATTACCTGCGTTGACAGTTTATGAATAGTATTTATAGTAATAACGCTTATGATCATGTCGATAGTCACTTACAGGACTGGCGGTATGATCAGCGAACGAAAAGAAGAAGAAGAAGATAATAATGTTAATAGGATCCATGATACCAGAGCAAGAGGTGGTTGTGTTGTTTTGACAATATTTCAAGCCGTGTAGGCCCGCACATGATCTCGAAGAATAAAATGCTACATGATTTTCCAATGGTGTCCAACAGACCTTCGACACCTCCTCATTAAACCATTAAAGGTGGATTGCACAATATTAGTCACGCGCCCATGCGCACGCCCGCACGCGCGCACCCACGCGTGCACACACACACGCACGCACGCGCACACACACACTTATATGCACGCACGCACACATGCACGTAGGCCCACGCACGCAGACACGCACCTGCGCGCACGCACGTACGGCCAAATGCATGCACGCACGCGCGCACCCCAAACGCACGCACGCACTTACGCACGCAAGCAAGCGCGCACGCACGCACACACATAAATAAACAAACGCGCTCCAGTCGAATCAAGACAGCGTTCTAGGTCGCGATACGGTCCATTATTAATATACTCTTATATGGCTCAGAATTAGAGAGCAATAAAGTTGCATACTTGTGCAATAAATACAGTGTCTGTAGTCTTTGATTGATGCTTTAAGATGCCTGAGCCAGACAAATACGCTTGGTTGATATTCCTGTGTTTTCTTAACCATTTAACACTCAATTCGGCCAAATATAGCGTCTTTATAGAGTGAAGCCTTTGATTCCAGGTGCCAATCTTAAAAAATAATCTTCTCTAGCTCTGCTAATACACATATTTTTTGAGAAAATGTAAATTCTCATAACCAAATTTGAGGATCACAGGGTTAGCTGTCTTTATTTAACACTGTCAACAGTTGCTATATAATGGTATACACCGGCTTGCTATGCGTAACCCATAGGTACTCCTCTACTGAGTAGGTGGCAACTTAAACATATCTCTACTGTGTAGTGCGTACGACAGACCGAATGCTCTGCGAGTCGACTGGGCTGAATCCTGACATACCGTCTGTTGGCATGGTGTAATCATAGTGCACAGATATGTAAGATGCATTGTCTGTTGACGTGTATACAACTTTGGGGCGAAGCAGGCCAGAATCGGGCTCTTCATCGAGGGATGGCCACTAGCAGCTAAGGAAAGGACGACTTTCGAGGATTTACCACTGGAACGACTGGCTTGGTAACCAGCCAAGTCACTCCAGTGATACATTTCAGTCTTCTCATGGCCTGCGGATGGACATTCGCTGAGCACATATTTTGAAATTCTTAATAAAACCATCCACCAAATGGCTAAAAGACGTAAGGCAATACTAATAATAATAATAATAATAATAATAATAATAATAATAATAATAATAATAATACTAAAAATAATAATAATAATAATAATAATAATAATAATAAAAATAAAAAAAAGGTAAAATAAATAATAATAATAATGAAATAATAACACTATCTAATGTAGATATGTACACTTGACTTCAAGTAACATTCAGTCTCTCTCTCCCTCCCTCTCTCTCTCTCTCTCTCTCTCTCTCTCTCTCTCTCTCTCTCTCTCCCCCCCCCTCTCGTGTATGATTGTCTACCTAGTAATAATTCTATCGGGATAGGGTGTGTCTAACTTGGAAGAACGTGGATCCGATCGCATTGTAAATTTTCGTGCAATAAAATATGTTTAAATCAATCCCGATTAAAATGAGCGAGGCTAGCCCAAGCGCACCATCGTTTAATCTAATAATTGCATCGTTCACAAAAAATATATGCATATTGTTTCTATCTACACGTTAAAGCGTAGTACGCCATGATACTAACGGCTCAATATTTTACTCATGTTGAGGTGTAATTATGAGAACGTACTATTAACGCTGAACTGTTAGGTCCTTCTGCTAGGTGAGAAGGTAGAGTCGGCACATCGTGTGCATCCAATCATATTGCGTCACATCGTGTGCATCCAATCATATTGCGTCCGGCGAGACGGGGAGATAATTATAGTTTAATGATAGGGGTTACATATCTATGTCACATGGCTTAACACTTCCATTTGCAAAATAAAGCGTAAAGGTGTACGTCAACAGCTCCACAGAGTGCGCGCTAGTTTTGTATACGACGTCCTGGATCCGTACCTGCATTGTTGATATTAATCATCAACATGCCCCTATCCATATACGTGAAAATGCTAATTTCTGAAGAAGAACAAATGTAGAACAACTTCTTAGAATAGAACACGTATTTCAATAAAGCAGGTGATAATACAAAACGGTGTTTAATACGTTTTATTTTCATCTTAAAGTTATGAAAAGTGTATGGATTAGCAGGAAAGTAGTGCGCACGTGTCTTTAACACGTTAATGGGCATAGTGTACTGTATATGTGATGCTATGAGGTAGAGATGCGTGTCTCCATTCCAATAAAGGGGAACTGTTGGATAACCAATACGGCGTCAGGCTGTTGGTGACATTGGCAGCAATATCTGCCAGTCAACTTAGTTACAAAATAGTCTACCAGTTGCGCCTTAACCCCTGTTGTGGTAACTAAACTCTGTATGGCCAAGACCGCCAACACGGACTATGTAGTGGTCCTCAGGAATATCCATTTTCACTTCCAGGAGAATACGATTTTTGAAAATTTACTAGAATCACTAGAATGGCTGGATTGGTAACCGAGCCAGTCAATTCAGTGGACACTTTTCAAAAATAGTATTCGCTCCGCCGGCAGATATAACTGAAAGACGCTAATTAAGACACGACTGGGTATTCTTGACCAATTTCATGCCAAAAACAGCACCTGTAGTGGTCTAGAGTAATGCCTATTTACACGACAACAGAAAGTTTTTTTGTAAATTGTATTTTCTTGAAAAAGCTTGACCACTAAAGGGTTAACTGATAAGTAGAATGTTGAGCGCTTAAAGGCGGTGTTGACCCAAGAGGGGTTATATCAGAAATAATTTCTCATTTCGGATTCATATTACTGTTCTAAATTGAGGGAAAAATTTAGAAAATGAAATCTGTATCTCATCATATCCCTAAGGGTATCCCTCGAAATATTGCGAATTTATCACCGGCTTATGACTTAATCAATCGTTTTAGAGAACGGGTATTCAACTGGATTGGGTCACCAGAAGCTACCTAAACATAGTATGTATAAATGTATTCTACAACCTATGGTAGCAGCATCCTCCCGTGATATTCGTTTTAGATTATCCTGCAGCTAGCTAATCGACCTGGTTGGATGTAAGTTATAATTACAGCGCATGCTCTTCAACCGCATGTTGTTTAGCGTCGTGAGTGCTAGGAAGGGCTGTATAAATGAGTTTCACAAAATTATATATATATATATATTTTTTTTTTTTTTTCACACGGGAATTACATATCAGTTAGTTTCACATAAAACGGATTTACTCGACGTTCATAGAAAACGCAAAATACCATATTTTGCGAACACCAATTCTGTTTACGTATGTCGCATATGTATCGTCTGTGGGGTGTAATGGACCTTTTCCATTGTTGACCATTCCCCGCCCATCTCTAGCTAAGCTTCACCCACACCTCGCTCGCGTTGGGATTTATCGATCTCTGAACTTCTTGACAATCAAATTCCAGAGAACCGTAAGCTGTTGACTATTTTAAAACTAATTTGAGTGGATGATGTTGCTGCCTATGGCAGCAACATCGCCCAGTCAAATTAGTTTCAGAATATTCAAAGAGCATGTTTCTTAAATAGGACAAAGATGCAATTCGTGCAACGTGTCTGGCTATGACGCGCTAAAGACGGGCTTGGCCGAATCATTCATGATGTCATGAGTAAGACATCAGTATACGCGTTACGTAGTTGATTATGCGGTCATGTGATAGAGTGAGGATATGGATTCATGAATTATGACAGTATATATGATGACACAAAGTTCCATATCAAAGTCCGTGCTTGCAGAATCATAGGGCGATCTATATTGCTTGTATGGCACTGGCCGTTCATATAATATGACTTGACGTTTATCATTAACAATCTCAGAACTGACTCCACTACACCATTGGATACTGTACTCATAGTGCATGGCGTGTTTATGAGCCGAAAAAATGGGTACCAATCACACGTCTCAAAGCAAGGTGCCCTCGAGTCTCAATCGAAAACACATGGCAAGCGATGGACAGAACAAATAATGTTTGATGTATACAAGACTACCATCCTCGTCGTCTTGCTATGTCTCGTGTACACATTGTGTTGAGTGAATGTGTACATACTCGATCTCAGTGTATGACTTCTGATTTGCCATGGCGCATGGCACCTAGTCTCTAGCTGTATCTTACGAATAAGCGCCTGAGCGTCCCTTACCGTAGCTTACTGGGCAGTTACTGGACCAATAACAGGCCAGTACAGCATGACACTATCCAAGTACCGACCCAGTAGCTGTCAATTTAGGAAAGTGTGTGCAGTTAAACTTGCACGCTCTTACATAGTCCATCAGTCTCAACCAGAACACTATTTTCAAAATCTGAACGAGAACAGAAAACAGACACGTCGAAGTAACATGTCTTAGGCAGTGTGCTAATATCCAACACGGACTATGACATCACTGGCCACGTCGGGAAATAGTACAAGCCTACTACATGTGTCGGCGTTGAATGCAATCATGAGTGTACACGATGCGACTGAAGATCCACTCGGTTAATCAATATAATAATATATATTGGTCTGCGGTCGTGCCTTGTATGTCATATACATATATATATATATATATATATATAGATACAGCACAGGTTTTAGCTATTGCTTAACACCGGAATCGACACGGTTTTAGGCTGCTGTACATTTGCAGTAGGACGGCACAATTGTTAGGCCGTCCTGTCTAATTTCTATACACGAGTACCATTTGACTACAGAAGTAGACCACCTTGTTACGTGGATGCCAGGTATCTACACCAATGAGCTTAGAGATAGTCCGACAATACACGTCTCCGTCGTCATCAACACGTCAAAAAGGCGGGTGCATCTTATGGTTACTGCTGTAGGGTATATGTAGATAGCAGAATTGTGACTTGGGTCGGTGGAATGTTTCACATGCAATATCTTGTTTCAAACGATTGCTTGGTATGTGCATATTAACATCTTCCCAATAGCTATCCTCTTCTAAGCGCATGCAAGATAAAAGAAACCACACTTTGGAAACAATTGCACAGTGGATTTACCTGCACATGTTTGGCAGCACTCGATAGTCGGAGAAAATATTGGTTAGAAATATCGGCCATTAAAATCATCAATTTGGCAACAATTATCTTGAAAATAACAGCTCCATCTAAACCAGATTCCCAGCTGAAACGGAGCGAATTCAATATACATTGTCTGGGAAGGGTGGGTCTTTCTATCTACTATCACATATATACAAAAGTAAATACGATGGTGGAGCATTTCCCTCAGTCCGAATGACACGGATTTGTTGTCTAATATGGCATAGGCAAATTGGTGTTCAGTGGAATGTTCACATGGACAGTGGGGCAGATGTCTAGCCTACCGAATCACATCGAGTACAACTCTGAACCTGGCTGATGATGATGCATATAGCGCTATGGACTTGTTTTAAGGATGTCCTACACACACTCGTATTTGAAAGCGGGCTGCCACATATCACGCGCTTATGGACACTGGGCTAGTATCATAATGCAATACGATGGAGCTGGATATAAATGCACACATAATAAGATCAATGTGTTTATACAAAATAAAGAAATGAGGATTTGTCGACGTGTATTGCTCTAATCTTATATTGATCAGAATTGCTCGAAATACTAGAAAGAATGATGAATTAGTGTGGACTAAACGCCATGCATGGGCTGTGCACGTTGTCAGTTGTGTGCATTGCTATAATCGCGTTATGAATGGACATCGATGTATGTAACTATCCGAGTATAATATACGAAAATCACTGTACGCGCCAGGTAAATACAATTTTAAGGAACGTTATAATGCATGATGGTATGCTGGTGTGCTGATAGGTATTCTCTTCAAACATGTTCAGAAACAGAAAATATTAATTTTCATTCCCGCTTAGATAGACTTTCTCATGAGAGCTGTTAAGTTAAGGAATCCAGTTTCTCAGTCAATCATATGATGCCATAATCAACAGTGTGGTGCGTAGACTGACTTCATCATGCATTACTTCCTGAATGCCTCGATTTAGTCCATCTTAAACGCTTAATAGTCCGCCATGTTGTACGAATTGTATGTTTTTAGAATTTAAAAACCCATTATGTGGATTATTTTAAAACTAATTTGACTGGGTGCTGTTGCAGCCAGGTCAAATCAGTTTCAAAATAGGCAACGGCTTACCTGTATAGTTTTCTGGAAATTGATAGTCAGGGAGTTCAGGGATCGATTGTTCCCATCGCGGGCGAAGTGTAGGTGTAGCCTAGGTAAAGATTGGCGGGGTATACCTAAATCTACAGTTTCCTCTATTTCCATCTTAACCGAAATGATATATGGCAATGGTCGTTATTCTATTCGCTCCACATATGGTGGCCTCTTGAGACGGCATTTGTCACAGCTATTAGCGCTCATACCAGCGCGTCGAAAGGCATCGCTTAAGAAGATATTGAGTCAGAGCTGTTTGTTCATGGCTGCAATGAGATACGATCGTCATATTGTCCCGATGGATGAATATAACTATGCAATATTGACCCGAAAACTTGAGGAGGAAATCCGTCCCTGGGGTCGCCGCAAGGAAACATTGGAATGTATCATCTGCCTCTGACTTAATCATTTGTTAAATACATATATTATATTGAAGCAGATGCGCCCGTCTCTGGATTCGCCACATATATCAAGGGTTATGAGCCATAACTCATTACCATTGTTGTGGGAAATGGGCATGTTATCATAGCTACAACACGTCTAATACTCATACAAGATAAACAATAAACACCTGCGGTTCAGGACAACACAGCAGTTTCCTTAGATGCTGACTGGCTTTGGATCAAGGTGTTATCAACGTTTGCAGTAGTTGGAACCAAATGTACGTATGCCTTTAACCCATTGAAATATAAGCGTCTAGAATATCAATATAAATATACGGGGACCCTGTTGAATATAGTGAACCTAATTATAAATGAATTGGTTGCTGTCATAAGTTTAGTTAATTAGTTTCAACATATTGAACATAGTAATTCCGAAATTGTAAAGGCAATCTCTCGTTTGATTATGTTGGGTCTAAGGATTAATGAACAGTTTTTGACAAAAGTCATGGTCTATGTGCAAAATATACTGTATATGATAAATACAAACAATGCACTCGTTACTATTTCATGCAAAGATCACCAATCTCAGTACTGTTAGTAAATATTATTTTGAACGAATTTTATCTTTTCAACTGAAGCCATATTAATACATTAGCGATCTTCTATAATAATGGCCAGCGTAAGCTTAAAGGGTATTCAGGAGTAAGGGTGATCGTGTACTACATAACCGGAACTCCATAGGAAAACGCTTCAACATATTGTGTGCATGGAAAAATAGTTTCCCGTCTGGATATTCTGATGAAAAGCAACACTGAAAACAACATAATAGTATAGTTCTGTGATTTATAAAACACATTGGAAGAGAGTTTGCAGTGGAGCACATGGCTGGCAATGTCAGTAGGATATGTGTCGTTGGTATCCACAAGATGGCACTTCATTTTGATGGAGTTCTAGATAAAATCGACGCTGATCTACATTCGGTGTGCTTTTTGCGTTATATGTTAAACATGCAATCGCAGTAATTTCAAAGTTCGTGGCAGCCATCCGGATTTCAGTCAATCAAATAATGCCACAATCGAGTGCGTCACATGTAGGCTGACATCATGATAGATTACACCATGAAGGATACGATTTAGTCCGTCTTGCACTATTAATAGCCCGTCAAGATGTACGAATTGATTGCCTTTACTATTTAACACACATTATGTTGACTATTCTAAAATCAATTTGACTAGGTGCTGTTGCTGCCATAGGCAGCAATAGCACCCAGTCAAATTAGTTTCAGAATATTCAACAGCGTAAATGTATAGTTTTCTGGAAATTGATAGAGTATGGGTAATGGGATCGATCCATCCCAACACGGGTAAAGCGTATGTGGGAGTTAGCTAGAGGTGGGCCGGGTATGGTTAACGCTGGCTTTGTCCATTTAGTAGACACCGTGGTTTCTTATCAAATTCATTTCAATATTTTCCAAAGATGATGCGTTGATTTACATTATATATCATATCGGAGTTTTTTTCCCAATGAACGAGGTCGGTCTGTTCAAAGTTATTATTTCTTTTAGCAATCCGACATGGTATATACCACATACTGTATCACACGTGCCAGGTCCATTGCCACTAGTCAAGATAGATGATGGAGTAAGTGCCAGAAATTAAATGAACAATGTGGTGGCCTCGGGCAGCAATGCATTCTGAAAACGATGTTTAAAATGGGTAATTGTATCGACAGATGGGCAGAGAATGGACGGACGCCCATCTGTCTGAACGGCTGATGTCCGAAGCAAAGGAGGGTGGATCGGTCAATATATGAATAGAAAAATATCGGGTACGAATAGAGGTGCTGGCTAATAAATGTGGGCACGTAGAATGGTTAACGATCTGAAAAATATGTCTACGTAGAGTATGTATTACATGTATAACATATATCCGTATTCTGGATATCCAGTGCCGAATAGATCAGGATAAATATACAGAATAATCTTAGCAGCTGCCAAATGATTTGACAACAATTAACAGTCACGTACATGCACACACACCCCACCCCCAACATACTCTAAACAAATAACAACACAGCAGCAGAAGATTAACTATATCTTATCAATGTTGCCAAACACAGATTTGATACAACCTGCTATAAGAGCGCCGCAACCACTGCTTGATGTATGAGGCACGTCAATGCGGTGACGTGGCGTGAAATTTCGCGAAAAATATGTCACCGCTGATAAGACCTCGCGAACTGACTACAGTGATAAATAATCAAAAGTTACCTAATCCATATTATCCCGCTCACATCCTTAGATGCCAAAGCACTTGTTATAGCTGTTGAATTATTGCATAAGGCGGTGCCAGTCGATGCTATGTAGCGTGACCTGGTAGCGGCGCATTCGTTTTACATTTTCAAATATGCAATTTTCTAGAAGGAGGTGGGAGGCGGTGTGATAGATTTATATTTCGGACACGCTTATCAATACATTTTCTAAAGTCTCACCGACCCGCTCCTTTCGATGATCTTGGGATTTTACCAATTAACATTAACCATTAAGTAACCGAAAATACAGAGAGTAGACCAGGACCTCGCAAACGTGCTTGTGTCAGTACCATTAGAACGTGAAGTATACACCCGATCCTTTCCTAACGATCGTAATACAGGTGCACATGGGTTTCCCATGTGCGAAAGGCATACACATACACTACGATGTCGTTTCATTAAGTAATGCCGTGAGCCTCTCTATAGACTCAAGAAAATATGCGATTTTGTCAAAACATTATATGAATTTTGACATGTTATATGACTTTTTGTCTCAATATCAGATCTGCCTACTAATCAATGATAATGAGTCCAGTGACATCTTCCTCCGTGTTTTGTTAGACAGAATTGGTTTACGTGTACCGTAAGGCAAATACACTAAATTCGACGACCGAACAAAATTACGCAGGGAACGCAATATTGTTCTGCGCCACATCAGGGAATGCTTAACAGATATTGCTATTTAACTAGCAGACCCCCTAACAGATTAAATAATTGCCACCAATACCGGTCACGGCATGTATCGGGCAGCCCGAGCCATGAGAGTTACTGACTAGACACCACCATCCACTGTACACAACTCTGAAGGACACTTTCTCGGGGCTGACCAGGGCAAAACGATCGCAATTCGAGGAGGGTTTAGGGAACAGTTCACATACCACGATTGTGAGACCTTTCACCCGGTTTCAGGTGTCCCCAGGACATTACTAACACAGATTAAACAACAGAAGTTGAGAGGGCACTGGCAGCCCTGGAAAATGGACGTGCATCCGGACGTGATGGCACGAGCTGTGAACTATTCAAATGTGTAAGTGGCATTATCTCAAGGCCAATCACGTACCTAATCAAGTCAGCCTTTATCGAGTATGTAGGTCAAGGCACCCTCATCGCTCCCAAGAAGCTACCCGCCCACCGCCAGCAAATCCCCAGCCCATTGCGTTACTCAACAGCATGCGGAAAAGCATATCCAATGCTACTCTATAGCGCATCCGAGACATGAACGGTAATTTTACTGGATCATGCCAACGTGGCTTTAAACGTGGACGCATCTGCGCAGACAATATGTGGGCTCAACGTATGTTACTGTCAGTAGTCATGTTTAAGCACTACGCGTTCCACACAATTTGAATTGACATGCCACAAACCCTTCGACGCAATTAAACGCTCAAAGATCCTAGATGTACTGCACCAGCCCAGATACGAGAAAGATGGCCTTCGACCAAGCTGAGGGTACGAGTTAAGACAATGAATGCTGCAGAGTTTGAGACAGCAATGGCCTCCCCACACGGAGATGGATTATCCCCTATGCTTTCCACCTGCTATATCGTTGCTGCGTTACACTATGCGCTGGAATATTCAACAAGACCAAACACTCCACCCAACACCCACAACCACCTACCCAATGCTCCTACTTGGTATGCCACTAGATATGGAACATGCCGACGACGTGGGCATCATAGACGAGGAAAGAGGACCCATTGGAGAACTACTTCCTATAACTGCAAGTAAACTAAATATGGTGAATCTCTTTATGAAAAAATCGAAATCAAAGTTCACTCACATATACCTATCGACGAAGCATGAAACAAAACACAGATGATGATTCATTTCGTGGCGGGAAACCATGCGGGGACAGTAACATGCTAGGCTCACCCCTTTGCAGAACTACTGACATCGTTGCACGTGCAGCATGTGGGACATAGCTTTCGAGTTATCCTGGAAGTTATGGATCCGTTGATCAAAGTTGACCTTTGATAACAGATTACGTGTATTCAGCGCAAACTGCGTATTCTGGATGCTGTATAACGGTAACGGCCGGGCTTCCCCAAAGGCAGCTCTAGACACACGTCATGCCTGCCACCACAAACACCTCCACACCATCACTGGACACCAGGCAGCATAATGTCCAACGATACACTATACAAGGTGTGCAATACATCCTCGCTGTCCGTAATAGTCACCCAGCAAAAATAGCCCTTGTGGTCATGTGCTAAGCGTGCCAGACGACACACCATTACAGAGAGCCTTGGAATTCTCCATACTGTGAGCCAGCAATTATACGGCGACGAAAGGAAGACTTTGCGTAAATCTGTTAAGCGCGACCTCAATAAAACAGGACTCGCTAAACCCAGATCGCGAATGGACCTGGGGAAGGTAAGCTTTTGACTAAGGACAAAACACAGTGGCCAAATGCGGAGAAAGACTGCCTGCACGTTTAGGATGCTTCTACTACTATTTCCGCAGAATACAGTACCCATACATGCTTGCACGCCAAACTAATTAATACGCATGTTGCCAAACGGGCTGTTTACATAATTTATCTAAACAACCCACGCATATTTCAGCTTAGCAAAGGTGTACAGAACATCATTTCAACAAATATACGCCATCTGATTAAATATAATAAACTGCTCAATGCTTAACTAATTACTGGCATATTGAATTGAAAGTGTATTGCAATATGATAATATATTGAATTGTTAATTGTTAGAACATGTGGTTCTATGTAATACCGATTTAATTGAGTAGCGACTTGCAACTAGAGTAGGTATGTTTGCCCCTGTCCTTATCGGCCTGTATGTCTGTCTGTCTGTCTACCGGTTGGTCTGTCATATATTAGGCATATCTGACTAGTTGTCTAGGTCACAACTATAGAGACTCGCATTTGTTAATAGACACCAGGGTAGGATCGATATAAGATTGGTTATGTGACTAATATACAAAATCATGCATTACATACATAGAAACAATAGTTTCAGTTGTCCATGTGCAATCTGATCTAAGAGAAAGATGCACAAATAAATAACAACACCAAAGAAAGTGCAGTCTGGACTGATTCATATTATGTTCCGCTTTGGATGAAACGATGCAGAGATGATTGAAACAATGAAAGATATATGGAACATGCCAATGAACAATGCCCTCAGATCAAGCCACACGCCAGAACACCACCGATCAGAACACAACCCGGAGTGCGATCTGTAGCGAACGAAACAGCGATGGGCAAACGCGGACATTGCCGAATCAGATACTATGCTGCGATCGTACAACCGTGGGAAAGCATTGTCGAGTACAGAATGCGAGGTCGTTCCGGTTCTAAAGTAAAATGTATATCCGGCACACGAGCAGGAAATATTCTCTCTAATTTCTAGTTTAAATGTGTGAATCAAATTATGGCTATGGCCCACCCATCTCTAGCTAAGCTCCGCCCACGCGTTGCCTGTGGTGGGATTGATGGAAAATCGACCTCCCCAAATCTAAATTTCCAGAAAATTATATATGTAAGTGGGTAGGTATTTTGAAACTAAGTTGACTCAATATATATATAACAGTGCTATCACGTAGTGAGGACATACAATCCGTACATTACGAACTGCTAAGAGGTACTGACGGACCTAGATACGCCATTTATAATGCATTTTTAATTGTGACGTCTGCCTACCTTTGATTAAGACGCCATGCGCTTAACTGAGAGATTTGATTCTTCTATTGAGCCCATTTCTTGGGGGTAAACTATTTTGCTGATCGGTTTCGCGGAAACAGACGCGGAAAAACAGACGTCGGCAAAATGCAGTGCTTTCTCAGCCACAACCCCTCCCACCTCCTCACCCACAATCGTAGGTATTATGTGTGTAACAGCTGCGCTTGGCTCAAATATCCGTTAAACACGTGCTCATTTCTATTCTCTCCATTTCCAAATGGATTTCCATGGAGTAATCATTCACCCAATGTCGTATGTTGATTGATTGCACCACTTCGCTAAAACATAATTATCTTACAAAGTGCCGTGTACGACAACGCTCAGCGCAGGTGAATAACACATCTCACGCCTAATGACATTTGAGTGCGATACCACCCCGTCTAAAGTAAAATGACGTACGTAGGTGGTTTTGAAATCAAATTGACTGAAGATCTACGATATGCAGCTCATGTGCTGGACTGCAACGGGGTTCACTCAAATTATTGTCGAGACGTGTTGTAGATTGTATAGCCCGTACGCGTAATACGCGAATGATGCTTTTAACAAACACTAGTTATTGCATAATATATCAATCTGCTTAGCGTCCAAATTCTTCAGACGAGTAATTGGCTCTAAAACGTATTTACCATCACAGATGTCTTCTATTAAGTGACCTTATAACTTTAGTGGCCGCTTTGATGGCCGAAAAAGTGTCCATAGCACACATGTTTGACGGTCGTGCCTGGGCAATATGTGGAACAACAGTTAGTCATTGAAATATATTACTCATTGCACTCGTCCAGAGGAGACATGACGCAGGCGTTGTGAGGTAAGAAGTATCTTGTTGACTATTAGACAACTAATTTAGAAGGCGGGACTGTCTATAGAAGCAACAGCAGCCAGTCGAATTAGGTTCATAATACGCAATCACATATCTGTATACGTGATTTTAACTTGAGATACTGGGATATCAATGGTTAACTGGTGTTAGGAATTAGAATAGCAGATGTCAATCAAATAGCTATGCCTATGGCAACCTATGCCACGGGTATTGTTCAAAATAATGAAATTGTTTAATGTGCGTTGGACATTCGTTCCTTGGATCCATGTGTACGCCAATGTTATATTAGTGGACAGTAAATGCGCGCGTTGTATTAGGTCTTTAGGCCTTTGGAGAACTGGGGCGTGACATTATTAAATTCTCAAACGGAAGTAAATTATTCCTATTAATAGGCGATCTGAATGCGAAAACTGGCGTACTAGATGACTTTCTACACAGCGACGAAACGTTGCTACATTTTGTAGGCACCGATCCAAATGATATAGAAGCAAGCACGCAATTTGATGCCCCAAAACGCATATCGTAGGACAAAAATCGTCCTAATAATTATGGTCATAGACGACTTGACCTATGTAAATACAACAGCTTCTACATACTCAATGGTAGAGCAGGTACAGACGCACATCTAGGTAAATTTACATCGAGGTATGGTAGCGTTATAGAGTACGGTATATCCTCAGCCGAACTTTATAAATACATATCAAAATTCAAAGTCTCTGATTACTGTTCTATCATATCTGGTATACATTCCGCACTGAACCTATCAATAGTCTTACAGACTACATCAAAGGTAGAAGAATCTAATAATACTAACAACACCGACTCATTAACAAAGCGAAAATGGAAGTTTAAGCAAAGAAATGCATTTATCGATAAACTACAACACCACTACACTCCGGCAAATGTAAAAACCCAGATTGCAAATGGTGCACTTGGCGCGCAAAACATTAACGAGATTACGAACGCAATTTCAAAAATGTTTGAGGAATCAGCTGCGGAAACTTTCGGTAATATAAAGCCCACTCGTATACCCCAGAAAAAACAATCGTGTCGTCCATGGTATAAGGAAAATTGTAAAAAAGCGCGTATAGAATATCATCGGTCCAGAAATTAACTCAGATGTCGAAATATAGAAGTAAACTGACAACGCATGATAGACGCCAGCAGGAATTATAAAACTATCATGAAACAGTCAATTGCTAGATACAAATGTAATCGCCATAGGGAAATTAGAGCAATGAGTAGCAGTAACCCAAAAGATTACTGGAAATTAATAAAACTGAAAAATACATTAGAACCATCCACAGTAACAACAGAGGAAATGTATACATTTTTCAAATCCATACATGAAGAAGACGGTAATACAAACAGAGATCTTACATTGGTAAATGATGAACCAACAGACACGCCACCAGAAAACAACATATTACATTCCCCTATCACATGTGAATAAATATTGAAATCCATTAAACTACTCAAAACAAACACAGTTGCAGGACCAGACGGAATATTAAATGAATACATAAAATCAACAGATCATATTATGCTAGACGTATACAAATCTCTCTTTAACTTAGTCCTAGCCTCTGCGATAATACCAATTTCCTGGACCGAAGGCACCATTATCCCCATATACAAACGAAAAGGCGATCCGAACGCCCCCACAAACTACAGACCAACTACGTTACTTAGCTGTTTGGGAAAACTTTTTTCATCTATATTGAGTAGTCGAATAAATACATTCCTCTAACACTCTGACAAACTGTTTGAAAATCAGGCAGGCCTATTTAGAAATGGCTACTCCACTACTGACCACATCTTTACACTCTATACATTAATAGAAATATTTAAAAGAAGAAAGAAATAACTATTTTGCTGCTTTGTAAATTTTGAAAAAACTTTCGACTCGGTTTGGCGCGATGGACTTTGGTATACACTTAGACAGCATAGTATCTCTGGCAAGATTGTTAACGTAATTAAAAGCATGTACAGCAACATAAAATCAGCAGTTAAGTTCAATACTGCAGTGTCACAGCCCTTTGCCTGTATCAGAGGAGTGCGACAGAGAGAACATCTCTCACCTATTCTATTTGCAATATACCTTAATGACTTAGAACACTTTCTTCAGAACCGAAACAGTAAGCAAATAGAACTATATAGCGAAGAAGAAGAAATAAATAATTTACTGAATCTACTAATCCTTCTGTATGCTGATGACACTGCTGTACTAGCAAATAGTCCACGCGACCTACAGGAAACGCTCAATTCTTTCGATGAATATTGCGACATATGGAAGCTCAAAATTAATATAGACAAAATAAAGGTCATGGTATTTGGCAGTACAAAAAGATTCTATGAAAAACTACATTTTCGCCTTAAATTAAGAGAGCTTGAAATAGTAGATAGCTACAAATATCTTGGAATATTTTTTTCATATAATAGCCGCCTCATTTTAGCGAAGAAAAATATTTCCGAACAAGCTCGCTACATTTGCACTACATCGCCGAGCCAGGGAGCTGGACCTACCAACGGATTGCCATATTACATTGTACCACCAAATAATTGAGCCAATCCTACTATACGGGTGCGAAGTCATCGGAATAGAAAACTGTAACCTATTAGAGAAAGCAAATTTAGATTTTTTTCCCGGTACATCCTAAAAATAAAAAATAGCACCCCAAAGTATATGATATACGGCGAGTTTGGAGAAACCCCAATCAAAATTGTAATAAGAAAACGCATGATAACGTACTGGCTTAGGCTCATCTCAGGTAAGCAAACCTAACGCGCTTGCAAAATATACAAACATATTCTATTAGACCACAATCAGAACGGAACATACTACAAATGGCTAGACTCTATAAAACATATTTTAGATAGCACGGGGCATAGCTATCTCGTGACGAACCAAACAACACACAACTTCAATGAAACAACAATAAGAATACACAAAAATCTTGATGACCAATATATCCAAACATGGCAATCAGAGACGGCCGTATCTCGGAAGGGAAAAATCTATCACTCGTTTAAAATAAATTTGGAAATGGAAAATTATCTCATGAACTTAAATGACCGTAACAGAATCTTATTCACGAGATTTAGAACAAGCAATCATCGGCTGCCAATAGAAACTTGGCGGTGGGAATGCATGCCCCGGGAAGAAAGAATATGTCCACTATGCACCCTGAATGAAATAGGAGATGCATTTCATTACCTATTCATCTGCGAATTCTTTAGCGATAAACGTATAGAAATCTTCCCAAAATACTATTATAAAAGACAACATTTTTCGAAATTTCACCAACTGCTTTCAACGAAGATCAAGAAATTACTAATAAAGATCTGCCGTATGATCGAAGAAATTAATAGGCACTTCCAACGTTGATTAACCCTATACACAATGGACTCGCAGATTAACAACACAACAATGGCGAGAATTGCAACGTGCCACCGCCGCCGCCACCACCACCACCACCAGCAACAACACCAACAACAACGACAAGAACAACAACAACAACAATAACTATAGCAACGGCAATAACAACAGCAACAATGACATCAATATTAATAATATTAAGGTTTAAACATAGTAGTCAACCATGTCTAGAAAACTACTCTACCGCTAGATGTCGCTCCATTCAGACTAGTGCTTAAACCACATGCTTTCGAACCCAAATGGAACACACTGACCGCATTAGTGAACAGGTTCCACTGAGTGGGTGCACAAGATTCCCCATAAACTACCTAAGATTCGCGCCGATCTGTTACTCAATTATCTGATGTCATAATAAAAATGTGTCACTTTTTATCTGACGTTACAATCATACAACGTAAGCAGGCAACTGCCCTAGTACCTGCTTGCTGTCCCACACTGGTTATTCAAGATTTCCCCTAAGCTAGGTAAGAACCAACCCTATGTTACCCAAGTATCTGATGTCATAATAGAAATGCGTCAGCTGTCGGCTAACGTTATAGTGTAACGTTATAATGTGGTCCTCTTAAAGATTTCCCCTACACCAACTAAGAACTGACCCTATGTTACCCAAGTATCTGATGTCATAATAGAAATGCGTCAGCTGTCAGCTAACGTTATAGTGTAACGCATAATGTGGTCCTCTTAAAGATTTCCCTTAAACCAACTAAGAACTGACCCTATGTTACCCAAGTATCTGATGTCATAAAAAACACGTCACATTTTAGCCGACGCCAAATTCACGTAATGCAAACAACCACCTGCCTTAACAACCAGTTTGTTGCCCCACCCGGAGGCTATCCAAGAAACAATAACAAGAAACCTATTTGTAGAAACATTATAGAGTAACACGATAAGAGGCTGTTTTGTTGATTTAACACTGGAATGCCTGGTTCGGTTATCGAGCAAGTCACTCCGTTGGTGAATACCCAAAATAGTCTCTGTCGCGATATGAATGGATATACTTGTCTCTTGTTGAAAATAAGGTTATTCTGTATTTAGTTTAAACAATGACTACCTTATGCACAGCAATAACCCATTTGACTACTACTACTACTACTACTACTACTACTACTACTACTACTACTACTACTACTACTACTACTACTACTACTACCACCGAAAGCACAACCAGTGGTTATATAACTAGATAAATACCAAAATATGCAATTTTGAATCGATATATAATGTCTGATCGCCATAACATTTATAATTTCTGTAAATTCATTTCCCCATATGCCATTATGTGGCCTGGGTGTAAATAAAAAATCTGAATCTGAATCTAAAGTGTGTCGGATAACTTGAAATTACAGAGTGTGCGTACACTTCTGATACGACTGCCGCGCACTGATTAACCTCGAGCTAAACTCATTTCTTTGCCATAAATCAATACAATATGATTAATGATCCGACTAATGTGTGTAGCTCCTGTGTGTCCCGATACTGCGATGTATAACCACCTGGCCCGGGACACCAAACAATGAAAACTAGCGCAATCAAAGATTGCAGACGCTCGCCCTCCAGTTTTTTGTCACAATGAAAAAGGCTGTCGGATTTTCCGTGTTTGTTTTTAGATTTTCCAGATGATTTGCGCTTTCGGGATCGTTTTAGGATAATGAGCAACCGTGGTATTCGGCTAATACCATTCTTGCGCAAACATTTGCGCCAGACCTGAGCAGTAGGTTCCGAGATATCCACATATCATGACTTTGCTCCAATCCGGATGATGGTTCATTTATGCGAATTATGGCCGAAGTCGGAAACTCCTCAAGAAATGCAAGCTCCTCGTCTGTTAATATCAGTAGTTTTTGTAGATAGTAATCCTGGAAGACAGACAGACAGACAGACAGACAGACAGACAGACAGACAGACAGACAGACATACAGACAGACAGACAGACAGACAGACAGACAGACAGACAGACAGACAGACAGACAGACAGACAGACAGACGGACGGACGGACGGACGGACGGACGGACGGACGGACGGACGGACGGACGGACGGACGGACCGACGGACGGACGGACGGAAGGACGGACAGTGGCGGGGCAAGTGTAACTATGTGAATGGGGGCAAAGAAACAATTCTATATCTACACTACTGCACTACTCGCAGAAGGTATGATACGTGGTCTCGTGTTAGTCTGGTGGAAAGAGAGTTGAACTAAGCACGCAATGGTGCATACTTGTTTGCATTATTGATATTGAATGTTTGAGGGGTCTAG
This sequence comes from Chaetoderma sp. LZ-2023a, assembly GCA_034401795.1. Classification (NCBI taxonomy): domain Eukaryota; kingdom Metazoa; phylum Mollusca; class Caudofoveata; order Chaetodermatida; family Chaetodermatidae; genus Chaetoderma; species Chaetoderma sp. LZ-2023a. The sequence goes on from CM067368.1 coordinate 45,655,182, forward strand.
AATGATAATCCACCTGTGCCACCGTGCCTCCACTCAGGAATTTGAGAACTCCAAGATGAGCTCCAAGATGGCGGCCATTCGCCTATCGATCGTGCCAAACACGTCCATGAAGTCCAAATAGAGTACGTCGATATTTCCTCCGTTATCATGTTGCTCTGTTCAGGAGTCTAGTATTTTAGCACCTACAGTCACCGGTATCGATCTCACTATTCATACCAGTATTTATCGAATATCGGTCTTATTATTGTGGAAAATGTTGGACAAGTGTGGGAGCATTGTACACCATGTTTTGTGTTCAATAAAACGTTTTTAAAATCTTACTGCGTCTGATTTGTTTTCCCAAAATTATGCTTTGAAAGCTGTGTGAAGCCATCTCGTTGGCAAATATCTACACTTCCCGTACATGTTGTTCTCAAATACACAAGTTGTGCAAGTTAAAATATCATCTACAGTATTAGATGATAGTATATCTTGCATAGTTTGCGTATTTTAAAACAAATTTGTAAATGAGTTTACTAATTTCCACAAGACGTAAACAGTTAAAATGAACCGGAAGGCGGAACTCGCCAATGAAAGTCAACACGAGGCTCATTAATATTAATCAGATGAAATTGTGAACGGTGAATGGAGAATTGCTAATATTATCAGAATAGCTTATTGGGACACTACTGCTACCTTGGCATCATCTGCCAGCTGGCTATCTTCAAATGCTAAGCAGAAAGATCCATTCATAATAAAACCGATTGAATTAGTGAAAGTTGACGTCTACGCATCTACGTGTCAAGTCATCTGAAGTCCATAGACAGCTTCAGATAATTGGTGTTGAAAGTTAAAAATACAAATCGATGTTTCAATGAGTAAATCGCATTATTCAAGTGAACATATTCATTCACAGAGATGATACGCTATGCCTATTATGGTGAAAATGCAATCATTTAGTGAGGATACCGCCAAAAACCGTTCTCCTTAGTTGGCTAGAGGAATGTCCATTTGCAGACTAAGAGGAGACTAATTTTGAAAATGTACAACTGGAATGACTGGCCCTGTAACCGGGCGAGTCATTCCGGTGGTAAATAGTCTTCTCTTGGCCTGCAAATGGACATTCTTCAGCGGCTTATTAGCAGGCTGCGAAAATATATCATCGTCGTCACGCTTAGGTGTATTGACTTTAAACGACAACTTTGAGAATTCCGATGGATGGTGAGTTTTCAGATGCGAATGGAGATTTGACATCTTACCACCTCACGTTAACAGTTTCCTTACATAGTTTACAAACTGGTGTGTTTTCATCATTTGGTTAGCCGTTTTCACCGCGAAAAAAGCCAAAGTGTACTCAAACAGGAGAACTTCCTGATGCTTTTGGTAGCAGCGCCATAATATGGCAAGGGCCAACTAATCACAAAAAAGCTCAATTTAAAAACTACAAGTATAGTTGTATATCTTGATAGCACTTTCAAATAATTGATAGTCAACCAAGATCACGCAGGTGTAGTTATATAAAATCGGGCAAGATGAGATAGGGTTTGAACGGCTTGGACCACGTGGTTGGGAATAATCATGATAAATAATTAATTTTAGCACCTGTGAATAAACTTGTTGATTCATGTGCTTGACTTGGACATCAAAGTGTGCCTATAATAAAAGGTGTGAATAATACTCGCGGGTTTGAGGCTTTCAATTCAGTAATCGCTTTCGTTTACATTTTAAGAATATAAGTAGCTGTTAAATATTTTGAAATAATTTTGACTGAACACTGTTGCCGGTTTTGTAGCCATAGCCAGGTGGTGGTATTTGACATGTAGTATTAAAATGGTTATGACCGCCGGTCACTGTTACTGATCGCCGCTAAACAGACTTCACCGGCGTACGTGCTTGGAATTATTGATTTTTCACAGCGCTTTTGTTTCGGCACTGATCATAATACAAAATCACGCGCGATCTCAAGGCTACGAGAGTTTGTGAAATCGTATTTGTGTCTGTAAGTTGTCATTGGAATATGTTTTAATATTTATATTTGGAACACAAAAAAGTCATACCGGTATTACACTATATATACACTATATATCGGGTTTTCGATTTTCATATAATCATATCGATATTTAAACCAGTACACTTGCGATACCGGTATTCGATGTTATATTGATATATCGCGAAGCCCTAGAGTCAGGTAGATCTTCCCGCTAGAAACCTGACCTGCTTTTCAATGAAAAGTTACCCCGCCTTCATATGGACTATACCATAGGTCCGATAATCGTAGCAAACACTTTGCTTAATATTCAGGTGAGGCTAACCCGCCTGTATATGCTAACTGTGTTTCTGCTGCGTGTCTTGAATTTGCTACGTTGTCCGTCTTTCAGTCTGTTAGTACGTTTCCAATGGCAAGAAACGTGATGTAAATTATTTTCAATGGTCTCCTTAATACTTCATGCAGCTCTTTAAGTACTCGCAGATGTTCCCCATCTTGCCCTTGTGATTTGCCAATGTCGATCCTTGATAACTTATTTTTACCAATTTCTCCTGTGAGCATAATGGCGGCGAGTTCGTCATAACATTCACATTGTATCGTTGCTACTATAGACCTATCTGTGTTTTCTCTTGTGGCTAATCCTGTGAAAACACTGGATAGGAAATCGGATAGCACTTGCCCCTTTTCGTACCCCATAGCAATGGGACAACTGCACGAAGAAGCCCGGAGGGGGGCGGGTGGATTTCCAAAAGGGAAACGTGTTCAGTGCCATATAGGCGAGAATTATGGACAGCTATGGACGGATATGTTCAAGGAGACCACTTTTATTTTATGCGCTCTGTACATTGGCCAGATTGTCTCCTTGCATGGGAAAGCTGTCCGTCATTGGTCATTGGGCAAATATATATGTAGTATATTGATAAAGGATATGATAGATTTGAAAAGCACGACATCAGAGGATGTCACACCCCACACACTGGAGATGCCATCACGGAGCAAATATGATGAAACTGGCATGAAGGTCGCCAGAACAAGCCACTCACACCGTATTGCTCCTATGAATTCGGCAAATCGCACACCTTTTCTTGTGAATATAGTCTCTCGCTATATGTGTTCCTATCGGGCAAATGTAAATAACGCTGTAAGTGAGGGCAAAGCGCGCATGGATGAGTACGAGCCAAACTGGCCGGAGGGGCTTAATCAATCCATAAAGAATAGAGAATTTACACTGAAAGAAGGCAAACAGAAAGCAACTACAGCGTTTGTGGAAGAGTTCGAATCTGGACTTATATTCGTGCGTAGGATGGCACATATACACTCTCATAATATCGGTATGAAGAACTCACTCATCTATGAACTAGCACCAGTCCAGACCTCAGTGTTTAGGAAGCAACACATCAATATTGACGACAAACTGCATGTTGAGCAGTCAGGCCCTGACATTATTCCGCCTGATACACTTGACATAACACATATACGGGTGTGCCATCCTGTGGGACAAACATTAGCCAACCAAGGGCATTTCAAAGAACTATTTTTTAATGTTGCGAAACATGCTATCGAAGAAACGTAAAGACAGAAGCAGAGTGAACATGATCCTCGATCGATATTTTGATTTGAGCATCAAAAGTGGCACTAGATGCTCCCATACAAGTCAGCAGCCAACTAGAGACCACCAATTGTCTTTAAACTTGCCTCTTCCACCTGAGCAGGATGCGCTTACTGCTACAAAAATAAGACACATTTAAGTGTTACGATGCGTGACGAACTTCTGTCGACAATGACTGGTGATTACTGCGAAACTATTCGTGCCTACAGAAGTGTGTTTGAAGTGACATAAGTAGCAACAACACTTAGTCAAATTACTTTCAAAATATTCAACGGAATATTTCTTACAACATTATATAATATGTTGCATCTGGTGTATACGTGTTACCCATCTTGTATCAACATCGCATTAAAGCGCTCAAACTACTATTTATTTCAATTAACCATTTAATATGCAATACTTTTCAAGGACATTTTGATTTTTGCAGCCAAAAAGAGTATTTTCTTTCCAATTTATAACGACAATTTACAAAAAATTGATTTCTGTTCTCCTTCAAATGGACATTCATCAAAAGTGTAATGGTCAAGAAATGTCAAATATCTCCATAGTATGTGCCCACTTGCAGACCAGGAAGAGTATTTTTGAAAATGTACCGCTGGAATGACTGGCTCTGTTACCGAGCCAGTCATTCCAGCGGTACATTTTTGTTAATATTCTTCTCTTGGACTGCAAATGGGCATTTCTTAAGAGCACTGCAGAGGTATGTTTTTGCTTAACTTGAGCGTAACGTGTTAATCTTGTCACGAATACATACATGAAGCAACTCATTCTGTGTGAGAACTGATTACATTTATTAAACCCTTTATCCATCGTTTTTGTTCAAGAAAATGTCAATTTCCTCATAGAAAATGTCCATTTGTAGACCAAGTGAAGTCTATTTTTTAAATTTACTACTGTAATTACTGGCTCGATAACGGAACCAGCCATTCCAGTGGTACATTTTCGAAAATAGTCTGCTCTTGGTCTGCAAAAGGGAATTTCCCAATGCAACTGAAGAAGTTATTTTTTGACCGCGGTTTGGGCGTTGAAGGGTTCGGTCTGACCTTTCATTTTCTCCCAACGACAAACCCACGGGGTGATCCACTCTTCCCCTCGTGTAGCTGACGTCATAATCAATAGGCGGCACTTGTTTGCTTACGTCACAATCAAATAACGTAAGTCCGTCACGAAAGAGACAACGATCCAAGTGGCACATGGATGGCTTTGGCGACATTAGACTTTACTAAACATTCTGTTGAACTACAGTAACAGCTCCCAGGCAAATTAGTTTCAAAATATTAAACAGCGTACATGTGGGTTATAGTTACCGTAAAATTGACATTCTGAAAATTCAGTGTTCAACATGTTAGAATGGGTTTAATCGTACGTACGAAGTCGGCGGACCATCGCTAGAAATGGGTGCGACGCTGTAAGGTATGAGTTCATCTATCCAACGACGCCCACGTTCGATTCACATCGGAATCAGCAAACAATGAATGCATCCAATATGTCATTCACGTATGATGTCATAATGATTTACGATATATGTAGGCTGGTGTCACGGTTAACATGCGTAATGCGTGTCGTAGATAAGCCCGTCGTGAACCTTTAAGTGTTCGTCATGTGTACGAATTGTATTTCTTTACTACTTAGTAACCATTCTGTTGAACATTTTGAAACTAATTTGCAGCAACAGCACCCAGTTAAATTAGTTTCAAAATGTTAAATATCTTACTTATATAGTTCGCTGGAAATTGAGATCCAGGGAGTCCAGTGTTCGATCGATCCCAACACGGGCAACGCGTTGACGGAGATTAGCTAGAGATGGGGTGGAATGGGAGTTGGGAGGGCGGAGTGGGGTGGAGGTGGGGGTGAGCATAGCTAAGTGCGGATGCATCAATTATCGCCCCCAGATAAATTGTATTTAGATGAGTTTGCCATTACAACGTAAGGTATTCACATTTTAGCTAATGGTTTCATTTCCCAGAATAACTTTATTAGAAACAAACGGCCCTAAAGTCCATGAATATTTCATAAATCGCAAGCCGTTATGGGGCTATTGCATAACATCGCTTCTGGAGTGCTCTCGCTACATTTGCTGATTTTCGTATGTATTCCATTTTATTATACACCTGCGCGTGTGTATCCAATGGCACGCTTCCAATTGCACCACGTGGCGATCCAATACTGTTTCCATATTGGGCGATGCAAAACGCGTATTGGGCGGTAAAAGCAGCATTGGACGCCACTTAAACGCCGTACTGGACGTTAAAGAACGATAACTCTTTCTGCATTGATTTCTTCATATGCCGTTGTCAAAGGAGGCAACTTCTATTGCATTGATAAAGTTCGTCCGCTACAAGTACAAGTGGTCGTTATTAATAGTTACAAGATGCTTTTTGAAGGAGATACCGATAGATTTCTTGATCAGCAAGTGCCAGAAAATACAAAAAAAGAAAACAGAACATGGCATTCGTTTGTACAGCCGTTGGTTGCCAGCGTCTTTACTTCAAGAAGACTTCGTTTTCTCATGAAAATGTTTCTCATGATATTGAAATTAAAGTAAATTTCTTTTAATGTGTGGTGTTTATGGGCTGATAATTATTGTATTAGGTGCATAATAAATAGGTCAGTGTATAGTGTTGAGTCCAATGTTGATTGTTATTGTACGAGTCCACGCCGCGTTGAAATCGGTGTTGGACAAGACGCCGTAGGGTCGAGTCCAATATGGATTTTCCAACACAACGTGGACGAGTACAATAACAGTCCATATGTCCCACCGATGTAAAATAACCTAATATTATTTCTGTGGTTCAGTTTATTCATTATTAAACTGTAAATTAACACCGAATGATTCTTAAGCTCGCGTTCTTATTCTCGAATAGGTTGCACATATTCTAGGTGCCCCTTAAATAATCTGTATCAGGCCGTGTTCTCACTAGCGACTTAATCAGCAATAACGCCATATTGCTCGCGTTGGTATCGATTTATATATTTTGAATACAGAATTCCAATAATCCCAATTTCATTGTAACAATACAGCTAACATGTTGATTATTTTGAAACTGAAACAGCAACAGCGCCCTGTCAAATTGAACTCAACTGAATGTTTTATTTAAATAGAAAAGACATACAATTTGTACACCTGACGGACTATTTATTCTAGGTTCATGACGAAGTATTTTCTGTAAATTATTAGTATGACGTCAACCTATATGTGGTGTAATTGGTTATGCCATCAATACTTGCGTGGCGGGTGAGATTCATCCCTTGTTTCAACCGGTCATTAGGCAAGGACTGGGCCCATACCGCTACATAATTGGTCAGGTGCCGGCCCGTTATCAAAGATATATGCGATCGTAAAAAGATTTTTCAGAGCAAAATAATGTTCAATCAATGAGACAGGTGGTGTAGGCTGACATCACAATCACAAATTACGGAAATACTCCGTGATGGCGCTTGAAAAGTCCGTCAAGTGGACGGAGTGTATGTATTTGATGTATTTAGTATTTAATAAACATCCTGTTGAAAATTCTGAAACTAATTTGTCTGGGCTGTGTTGTTGTAGGTATTGGATTTATATGTGCCTAGATAGCGTTCCCAAAATAACCGTGAACGTTTTGGCGTCGCAGCGATCTCAGTCTACGATATTGAATTATCGGCCCTGATGTCAAGTCATCGTGAACAGTACGAAGTTCTTTCCCTTTAAGGAATAACGCGTAGCTGAGTTGGACACGCAGTTGGCGTGGGGGAACGCGAACGCGCGCGTACGTACGCAACAACGAACGCACGCACTCAAGAAAACATCGGCCTACATATGTGGATCAAATTGTGTTGGTGACGATCTCATGATCGGTAACACGCTGAGAAATGTGTTCAAATCTAATACTATTTGACATAACTGAACAATACCTCACACCACTACCCAGCCCAACACCGCCTAAGCACGCAATAGATAAATCCGATGTGTCAATCAAATGCATGGCGTCATAATCAATTATATCACATGCAGACAGCTGATGCCGCAGTCATACTATATAATGAATGACGTATCTAATTCCGTCACGAACGCCTATCAGTCCGTCAACTGTACGAAATATAGGTATTTACAATTTAATAAGCATTATTTTGGATGTTTTGAAACTAATATGACTGACTGCTTAGTATACTTATATATATGTATCACGATAATAGGATTCTGGGAATTCATGGACCAATCGATCCCAACACGGGCAATACGTGGACAAAGCTTAGCTAGACATAGGCAGAGAATAGCTAAAGTGGATTCGTTCATTATCTAGCAGCATCCATTGAGCAGCAAAAAAGGGCGCCCTAAGTCTGTATCGCTCCTGATGTGATGTATATATATATATATATATATATATATATATATATATATATATATATATATATATATATATATATATATATATATTGGTATGTAACAGGTGGCGGTTAAATGGCTTACCAGCGCTACACATGCCAGTCATTACGCGGACCTAAGGCTTACACACGTGCGTCTCTTTGTTATAGTACCCTAGCATACCATACGTTTCTCTATGTGTTTTTAACATCTAGGGTTATTTATAGACCATCTGTTTTCTTTAGCAAATGTAATCATCCGCAGATAAGAGTATTTACCGTTAATTGGACATGTGGCTTTCAGCAGGTTGAACTTCCAGTTTTCAATAAGTATTAATTGTGGTATTGGTAAGTTATTGGGATAGTGTTAGGCGGTGTGGTTGAGGCAGCAGTATATTGGTAGTGGTAGAGGGTAGCGGTAAGGGCAACGAAGACGTTAGCGGTATTGGTCGGCGAGTGGTAATGGTAATGCTAATAGTCTTGTTTGTGGTAGTGATATTGGTAGGGGTAGTGGTAGTGGTATTAGTATCGGTAGTGGTACGTAGTGGTGTTGGTGGCGGTAGTTGTTCTGGTAGTGGTTGCGGCTATGGTAGTGGTAGCGGTAACAGTAGTGGTTGTGGTAATGGCAAGTGTAGTGCCAGTCTAATTGCGAGTGAGACCATGGTATTACTTCGCATCATTCATTCATTATATACCCACCCTCTCACCACCACCATCATCATCATCATCCTCATCATCATCGCCATCACCCTCACCATCAACATCGCCGTCATCGTCATCTTCGCCACCATCATCATCATCATCATCATCATCATCATCATCATTGTCATCATCAACGTCGTCATCGTCGTCGTCATGTTTGTCATCACGTCGTCGTCGTCGTCGCCACAATCATCATCATCTTCGCCATCATCATCAGCATCGTCATCATCATCACCGCCATGCACTAGATAAATTAATTAATACACACGTATATGTTATCTCTTTCCAGGTAAGTCACCTGCTGTTTCTTCTTGTATTGGTTGCCAATCACGCTCGCCTAACGGTAAGACATCCGTTCTCCGTAGCTCATTAGGCCCATATCAAACAGTCTCCCTAATCCACACATCCCATTCTTTATTCATTTAGTCCTCTAACTATTACCGCCCAGAGACGATAAATCCGTTGTAGATTAGCATCAGCTTTAACGCGCTAGTGCCCCATTAAATAAATAACCTTTTCCAGAGCTATGAGATGCATGTTGAGCTATGTCCAATTTACCCAGTACGCAATGCTAGGCAGGGTATAATGAAACCCAGGATGCAATGCCCTGCCTTCATAATCCTTTCAGCTATTGGGCGCCATAATCGTTGAGTCTATTGTCTGTGCAAGCCAGGTTTTCTCAAACAAAAAGAATCAGCCTGCACTCGCAAACGGTCATTTGCCAGCCAGCTCTGGAAGCGTAGTCATGTACTTAGGACATATTCGCGGCAGTATACCGGGCAGCCTGCGTAACAATACTCTTCAGCACAAGGTTATCAATTTCCAAGAGAAAATATCAGAAAACTTTGATATATAGTTGGTACGTCAGTTTCGGGTCACTATTTTAATTACCAAACACATTCTTTGGAACTAGTCTTTGATTTACTATTTTTCAAATAACCTCCGTTTGTTGATGGCCAAGAAACCTAAAAATCCCGTATCTCAATTGTGTCAGATTTCCATTATTTAATTAAAAATAAATCCTCTGTCGCGATAACCACCCATTAAGGTCGACGCAAAAATAAGCACATCTCTCACAGCGGTATGTATGTATGTATTTTTATTTTTTTGACGCACTGGCAACGTGCGGCTTCAATGTCCATGTGCTAAATTAGCCGACAGTCATGCACCAATTAGTTTAATTTGTTGATCACCATCTCCCGGTCGGGGGATCGAACCGCCATTCTGCAACTCCGCATAGCATCAGCAACCAGACATCTTTCCACTGGACCACCGCACCAAGACAAAAGTCAAGGATTGGCCGACCAGTTTTCACATGTCTGATATACTGACACACTGACGATTCATATGGGACTATCTGTGGATGCACCCGCCACAATTCAATCCTAGGCTTTTACGCCTATTGTACTCTGACTCCAGCACGGCTCTGGCAGTATATGTATTTTTATTTTATTGACGCACTGGCAACGTGCGGCTTCAATTTCCATGTGCTAACTTAGCCGACAGTGATGCACCCATTAGTTTAATTTGTTGATCACCATCTCCCGGTCGGGGGATCGAACCGCCATACTGCAATTCCGCATAGCATCAGCAACCAGACATCTTTCCACTGGACCACCGCACCAAGATTGGCCTCAAAATTAGCATATGTGTTCGGGACCCCACGTGCATGCTTCCCTTCAAATTTGAAGAAAGTCTATCTGCGTCTAGCGACGCGGGTAAAATGAGTTCTCTACAAACACACATAGTTCAAGTCGGCAAGTAGTCCTAGAGAGCACACTATGGAGAAGCACTCTGTTATAGCGGCGTGTAGTTTCATTTTAAACCATTTTGCGTCAACCCAATCTTTCATTGGTCCATTTGTAGATCATTGAAAATAATATGTTTTTTAAAATGTATTACGGAAATGACTGGCTCGATAACTGATTCAGCCATTGCAGGGGGACATTAAAAATGACACTACGAATATCACTTTTTGGACTGTAAATGGGCACTAAAACACAAATTGCATTTTCTTGAACAAAAACCCTTTTCTGGTTAAGATGGCCAAAAAATGGTCACGAATGCAGTAGAATATTTTGAAACTAATTTGACTTGGTGCTGTTGCTGCATGTGGGAATATTTAACGAGCATGTGTATTGCACAGTGAAGACATACAATTCGTACAGCCTAGCAGACGAAGATGCGGTTAAGACGGGCTAAATCGAGCCATTCATGATGTAATTGACTACACGTCATGCAGTTGATTATAGCGTCATACGATTAACTGAGAAACTGGATTTTGGGGCGTAAAGGAAAGATACGGTGTCTTTTCCGTTCCTGCAAATGGGCATTGATAATTAACATGTTGATGCGTTGCACACTCGGAGAGGGGTAATATGCATAGCTATTGGGGGTGGGCCAGGTAGTGGAGACGCATTAAACCTAGCGAACGGTTTTAATCATAATGAACCATCATATTAGGAGCACATCGATTGCCAAATGAACTAGGCAGTGCGCCAACAGTTAAGTTAGCCTAAGTAGCCTCTTCTTTACCGTTATTGCTATGCTTGTGTCGGATTATTTTTAATATATCCCTATTATATACATCAGTAATGTGTAGTTATGTGTTAACATCGGTTTTAATGCAAAGCCCCTGAAGTCATTCAATCAATTGCAGCTTGACATAATGACCTGCAGCCTAGGCTCCATCGCGCACGGACGTGGAGATGCGACTTAAACCTCTACTGGCTTAATGCTGTCAAGAATATCAGAATATGTGTTTATTGAATGCTCATTTGCAGGCCAAGGAAAGACCACCTTTTGAAAATGTATCACTGGAATGACTGGCTCTGGTACCGAGCCAATCATTTTAGTGGTAAATATTAAAAAATTGCCTTCCTCTAGGCCGCTTTTTTGGCTAGCTTAGCCATGAAAGGGTTACTATTAGAATACTTTTCCTGGCATATAGCTCCTAACCATAATATTAACTGACTGGCTAGTGTCCTACACAGGAATGTGTAGTCTACGCGTATAATAAAAGCAAATACCAATATCTCAGACCCCGAATCGCCTCTCAACGTTATTGTAAGCGGCTGGCGTCAAATGTCAAACTTGTTCTACGATTCTCTGACTTTGACGCGCTTGGTCGTTGATTAAGGATTAGTCTCAGTAATCCTCACCAGACGATGGGGACCCGCTATGACTTGTCAAACGTGGCCTACAGGATGTTTCCGTAATAAAGAACTCTACTAGGGCGAGCCAGGGCTCTACTAGGGCGAGACAGGGTTCTACTATGGCGAGACAGGGCTATTCCGGAGGGTACAGTTAGCAGAAAACATATCCTTTTAGGGTGTACTGAAACAGTGCGTTGTATATTGCTAGATCGAACATGATATACAGTTGTCCATATCCGGCACGTATCGCTATGGCGCCTTGATAGTTCTTAAATGGCCAAATTTGATAAAACATTACTCAAGTCCGTGCCTATTTGTTGGGGTCAACATGCACAATATGCGTGTGGTACGTTGTATTCCCGTATTTGTTTGATACTTACTTACGTGTAGGTCTACACAGTTCAGGGAATGTATGCCAGTATGGATCTCAAATATGACAACATCAGATTATTTTTAATTATTCAAATGGCCACCACACCCATGCGAATGAATGAATGCGCTGTACTTGTTACTACCCACCCCACCCCCAACTCCCACCGCTCATCACTAGCTCGGCACTGACCCAACCCCGAACGCCCTGAATCTCCATTTCCAGCACATTTTATAGGTAAGCTGTTGCACATTTTGAAACCAATTTGACTGAGTGCGTGTATGGCAACAACAGTGCACATTCAAATCAGTTTCAAAATGTTCAACAACATGGTTATTAAATAGTAAAAGCATGCAAATCGTACACATGACTGACTTGTAAATGCGCATGCGCGACTTAGCTACGGCATTCATGATGGATTTTGTGTGTGACTTCAACATACATATGAAGTAATTGATGAGTATGTACTTGAGTAACAGATTTCATTCACTCATTAGATTGCGGTTATTCGATTTGGCGGTAATATAACAAAAGGGGCCGAAGCCCTGAAATGTATAATGGGTACAGTTATTCAGGTGTATTGCGCTGCTCGTACTTGCATTAACCCTTTAACCCTCGAATTTGTTCAAGAAAAGTTAAAGTTTCTCATAGAAAATGTCGATTTGCAGACCAAAAAAGACTATTTTTTAAATTGACCACTGGAATGACTGGCTCGGTTATCGAGCCAGTCCTTCCAGTTTTAAATTTTCAAAAGTAGTTTTCTCTTGGGCTGCTAATTGATATGTCTCAAAGCCACTAGAGAGGCGATTTTTAGTCGATATGAGTGTTAAAGGGTAACACAGCATGATGTGAATACATGCATGACCATACGTCATAGCTATAAGCCTATGGTACCCTCGAATGTTAGCATGGATGAACAAAACTCCATGGGAACCCCCGATTTCAGTTTGAGACTTTCAGATTTCAGACAATTAGGAATTTCGTGTAGTACATCATTGTGATATATGCTTTATACGAGAATATATAGGTCAAAAGACAACCACGAGTCGATAAGCGTGATGTAATACCCTGGTGTTTTATATTTATGAACTGATTCGTGAAAATCCGCTAAATGTGCGGAGGTATTGCTTGCGCGCCCGTGTGTCCCGCGTGTGCATACGCACGCCCGTGTGTGTGTGTGTGTGTGGGTGTGTGTGGAGTGGGGTGAGTGGGAGTGGTGCTTGACTTCTAGGATGGTTGGAGGTTGATACTTGGTAGTCTGCAATTCCCTTTGTGCAGAATCGTATAGTCGGAAGTGTTGGCTTACGGTGACGTACGTCGTGATGGAAAAGCGTTGCTCTTGTTGCCTTATATTATATAGTTCCTGAATAGAGGCACACATTCTGAAACTAATATGACTGAAACCGCAAATTAGTTTCAAAATATTCAATAAAGTATTCCTTACATCAAAAAGAATGTGGCGTTTCTTGTATGCAAGATATAAATGGTTAACCCTTTCATGACCAACACGGCCAAAACCGGCCGCTCAGGCGGTCTTTAGGAATGCCCATTTGCAGACCAAGAGAGGGCTATTCTTGAAAATGTACCGCTGGAATGACTAGCGCGATAACCGAAACGCATAATATCCACAATTAAAAACAAGGGAGGCGAACGCGTACTGGAATGTAGCATGCTGATGCGTGACTGTTGTCTCCCCCTGAATGTATCAGCTCATTGTGAATTGACAAACTGCTGCTATATCTCATTAGAATTAGGTCTACTAATTTTACTACTGCTAGCATGATTAGATATCCAGATGCTAACGGCCATCACCATCGCATCATTAACAGCCGCAAAGAAAAGGTAACGTCAAGGACAACGACAACAACTGCTGCGTCTGTTGCTCCTCCTCCTCCTCCCCCTCCTCCTCCTCCTCCTACTACTACTACTACTACTACTACTACTACTACTACTGCTGCTGCTGCTGCTGCTACTGCTACTCCTACTGTTGTTGTTGCTGCTGCGGCTGCTACCGATGCCGCTACCGATGCCGCTACCGTATCAGCTACCACTACCGTTACCGTTACCGTTACCGTTACCGTTACCGCTGCCGCTGCCGCTACCACTACTGATCCGGCTGTCGCTTCTACTACTGCTACTGCTAATAGAAGACTAACAAACCGCAGACAATGTTGACGTGCTAATATATGTATCGCTTTGGTAAAAATGTATTGAAATATGCTATTCACGGTTCCTTCATTATACGCAATACGTTATATGGGTGGACAGACAATGCAATGCAATACCGCTTATAATTAAAATATGTCCAAAACAAAAAAAACGCAGGTGCATGCTAGTTAAAGGGATGCTAATCTCATCATAAAGTGTTGTAATTCGCCGATAGATTATGGTGTATATATTCCATACCATTCACATCATGTCGCATTGCTTTATCTGTATCACAAAATATCTGCGTTGTAATGTCGCGTAAATGTTGACCAGTGATCTCCACCATTTTGTCTTCTCAAGCGATAGTGTGTGATGCCATGTTAGTACCGATGCATTATATTCTTTAGTATGTAATACTCACCTAGTTCAATGTTTTGAAATTAATTTGACTGGAAGGTGTTGCTACAACAAATTCCAGTAAAATTAATTTCAAAATATTCAACATCTTTACTGTATGATTACTTTTATACCGCGTTACCAAGCTATAGCTGGCACCCCTACGACTGAGCGCGCGTACCGAGACAGGCGCGTAGGTTTGTTCTGATTGGTTAAAAAGTAAATCAGGACAGCCTTCCTAGGCTATAGAAATGTATCGACATTTAGCTACTAATGCATGAATAGTTTTCGTTGTCGGCTTGATAAAATACTAAAATGTCAGGGATTTATTATGGGTGGCAACGTCTTTCACCTGAATGATTAGTATAAGACAAGGTGAGCTTTCCTGAAATGTTCTGTTGAATAGTGTGAACATACTTCTATGGGAGTTCATTGCTGCTTTAGGCAGCCCTATCTTCCACTCAAATTATGTGGAACATAGTCAACTGTACCGTTGATTTTGTTTTGGAAACATTTAAAGTTATTTCTGGGTTGCACTGTATCAATACACCGGAATGGCGGGTCGATACGTGCGACGTCGAGCACGTGAATCGCCTCACCGCATTGAGACAGAAGATTCAGACTGTTCTCGGATTAATAAGACATTGCCATATGGTTAGTCACCGGCTTGGTGTTAATAGGGGTTGTTGCGCTAAGCTCCTGGAAGCTGACTGGAGATTGACCATTCGCTAATAGACCGGATTACTATTTATTCCAAGGCCATTACTACTATCACGGCGTTATGGGAAGCGGGTAGTGAATTACAGTACGCGTGTGTGAGTGGGTGCGTGCCTGTTCGAGATTTTCGGAGTATTTGTGTATGTAGTGATGCGTGTTCTTGTGTACGTGCATGTTGATGGACGATATTGATAGATTATTTTGGTGGTCGTATGTATGATTTACATGTGTTGTACATGTGTTGTAAGGGTACGTCCACCACGCTCTTTTGTAGCGTAATCCTCATTTCCAAGGGAGATTACTCGTATCGCACTCCATATATACTTCACCTGGTAGAGTTGTTTACCCTGGCACAAATGTGAGAACGATTACTAACTCGTCTTGAATTCCTCCGCAGTCTGTATGTATGTCCGCATTCTAAAAATTGTATTTTTGTTTTTGAACACAGTTTAATGTACGTGACGAGAGTTAACTATATAGACAATGTTATACTAGACTCGAGTAATGTAGGTGAGACAGTGTGAAACTGGGCTCACAGCCATAAATGCATTTCAAAACAACCGAATCATCGTCGTCGTCAGCTTCGTGGCCATCTTCTCATTAGTCTCTACGAACACAATTATATCGCGACCTACTAAAGCTAAATTACAGCCTTTTTATTTTCTCTAATTAACTGACTTGACATTATATGCGTATACATTCATCATCACCCCCCCCCCCTCCGCTCCCCATTTCCCTCGCGCGCACGCACGCATGCACAGCCCCTCGCACTCACGGACACACACTCCCGTCTCTACGCACGCAGACGTGTGTGTGCACTCCCGTCTACGCACACACATACGCAGTATCCTGTCGGCATCCTAGTATTAACAGATTTCAGCTCATTAATATGGTTATATCCAAGAATCGTCATACACGGTAGCCAAGAGATATTGGAAGCGGGGAATCCAGCCATTAATAAATCAATCCACAATTGAATTGCTATAAGAGGGGGTCTGGGGCTAATGGATTGTGCAGCGATACGGACGCTAGTAATTCTGTGCCGGGGGCGCGATGCACGCTTAGTTAACGGATTAAAGATAGGATTGGATAGGGACAGAAAGATAAAGATGTGAGAAAATGTTTTCTGTGCCAACTAGTTTTGGATAGCGGCTATAGGGCGTACTTGAGGGATGATGGTATGCCAATAAGTAAATTGACTTGAAAGAGTACGTATTTGCTATCAATAGAATGGCGATATGATTGTTGTCAGCTGTGTGTGGATGGAACAACATCGATCACACATCCACATAGATACACGTGCAAACAAACACAGACCGACAGAGACAAACAAACAAACGCAGACAGAAATATTAGCTCTCTTACAGCTAAGCTTAAAGGGCAATGATTTTCAATTCGCGGGTGAAACATACCAACCGATTTGCGGCTGCGCAATGGGTAAACGTTTCAGTCCGAGTTTTGCCAACATCTATGTAGCAGAGTGGGAGGAGGATGCGCTTAGCAAATGTCCGAAACAGCCTCTCTTTTATCGCAGGTACCTCGATGATATTTTCATTATTTGGCATCATACAAAGGAAGAATTTA
Source organism: Chaetoderma sp. LZ-2023a (assembly GCA_034401795.1). Lineage (NCBI taxonomy): Eukaryota > Metazoa > Mollusca > Caudofoveata > Chaetodermatida > Chaetodermatidae > Chaetoderma > Chaetoderma sp. LZ-2023a. The sequence continues at coordinate 45,672,170 of CM067368.1, forward strand.
GTGAACTTTTCACCATTTTGAACAATCATGACCCGAATATCAAGCTAAAAGCCAACATTGACCAAATGTCCGTAGACTTTTTAGATGTAACGCTATACAAAGGTGTAAAGTATGACACAACGGGACACCTTGATTATAAAGTATATTTTAAGCCCACATCTTCTCATCAACAACTTCACAAGAAATCTTTCCATCCACCTCATACCTTTAAAGGAATTGTAAAATCACAAATCATCCGTTTTCATAGAAATTCGAGTGATAGAAAAAACTTTGAATCTGCATGCTCTCTCTTATTCATGGCCCTCAAGCTGAGAGGCTATTCGTCTAGATTTTTGCGCAAAATTAAGTCTGAAACTTTACAGGATTTGGAAACTATCCCTGATAATGCTGTGGATCACAGGCCTACCAGGATTCGTCACAATCGTCCAATCACAGGCGCAGGAGAATCTCGGAAATGTGGAAATTAGACCTACTTCTTCCAAATCAAAAAACTTTTATGAGCTTTCAGAACAAAAACAAATTTCAAATTCAGTCCAATTTAGATTGCGAATCCCAAAACGTGATTTATGTAATATCTTGTAAATTGTGCCAAAAGCAATATGTCGGTGAAACCAAATGCCCTTTAAGATGGCGAGCTACTAGACACCGTTGCGACATTAGACATGAAAAAGACACGCATGTCGCTGAACACTTTAACCTTCCTGGCCATTCAGTCGCTCGGGACTTCGAAATTATACCCATTGAACAACCACCTCTCTCTAATACCACTGACGAAACTGATAAACAAAGGAAACTTAGAGAATCATTTTGGATTAAGCAATTAGAAACAGAATGGCCGAAGGGCATACATGTGGACCCCGGTCTTGCTGATCAGCGTGAAATAATTCCATACACTCTGACATATAATCGAAAAAATGTAGAAATTTCCGAAATTTTGAAAGATGAATATCATAAATTACAGAATAATTTAAGACAGCCTCACAATTTGCGCCCAGTAATAGCATTTAGGAAAAATCCGAATCTACGTGACATATTGGTAAAATCCAAATTAACTGGACAAACATCATCATCTTAAAGTTGTCCGATATCTCGCCTCTATAAAACAAAAATAACAAATCTCAGGCAATAAAATAAATAAAAAAATATTTTCAATTTTTTGAAAATTCTGAGCCAGCGCCTTAACCATATTACTACCTACCTACCAACCAATCTATCACTCAATCAACCAACCAACCAACCAAACAAACAAGCACACAAAACACACAAAATAAACAAACAAACAAGCAAACAAATAAGCAAACACACAAATATAACACAAAAGCAAACAACAGACAAACGAACACACGAACAATCGACCATAGGAACAAATGAGCGAACGAACGAATGCACGAACAAACAAACGCACGAACGAACGAATGAACAAAAAAACAAACAAACGATCGACACAGACACAAACAAACAAACAAGAACAAAACGACAAACAACATCTATACACGAAGAACGAACGAACGAATGAGGAAAATGAGCGAACGAACAGACGAATTAATGTATGAATGAACAAACGAATGAATGAACGAGCGAACAAACGGACACAATGAGGAACGAACGGACATACCGAAGGAACGAATGGCCGAACGTACGAACGGACAAATGAAAGAGTGAACGAACACAGGGACGAATGAACGAATGGACGAAGGAACGAACGAAGGAATGAAGGAGCAAACGAACGAACGCGTTAATGGCAAACGAACGAACGAACGAACGAACAAACGAACGAACGAACGAACGAACGAACGAACGAACGAACGAACGAACGAACGAACGAACGAACGAACGAACGAACGAACGAACGAACGAACGAATGCACGAACGAAAGAACGAACGAACGGACGGACGGACAGCTTATGTGTATAGCAGAATAGAAAATTGGTAAAATAGAATAGTTTCACAGCCAACGAATTGTCCGCCGTTACCTGGCCCACGCCCCTATGTGCTGTGATACTCTTTTCTTAACTTATAACCTGGAGTAAGCCCATATCGCAGCAACATCTTTCAGTGAGTGCGTCTTACAAATCTGAACACCCTTGCATGTTGTCCGCACGCCTTAGCATCCCACGCTGTGTGATGAGACACACAACTAGTTGTTGAATATCCCTCCAGGGTGAATTGTGAGAAGCGATGTTTTCTTCATTATTCAGCTGAAAATTGACCCAAGATGAACTGAGATGTCCGCTATCATGGAAGACGACGAATCGGAACCAGTCAAGTAGAAACAAAATCTCGAGAACGACAGCATTAGTTAAGTCATCAAACGGACCGGAATCGAGTTTCGCAGTTTGCCAGAAGTCATCTGCTCGGATTAGATAGCTCGATCCCCGGGTCATCGTGTAGGAAGGCGGGGTGCGTGCGTGGGTGGGTGGGAGTTGCTTGTGACAATCTCATCTATTTGCTTAATAATGATAACCTAATTAACTCAATTAACTCAGCTTGGAAGCATCGTTGCAACTGGAGGTTTGTGAAATGTCGTTGATTTTTTATGGGGATGCGTGTAAAGGGCGGTGGTGGGTTGGGTGATTTGAGGAATATATGGGACGTGTTTCACTGAATTAATTCACTTAGCTTGATTGGTTACGTCAAACTCGCAATGCGGCGGTGTCGTAAATGCAACAGCAATCACAGATTACAGACGCTCGCCATTCCCTAATATTCCTGATTCACTAACTAGTTACCGAAGAGGCTCACTGGCTGGCTAGCTGGCTGGCTGGCTGGCTGGCTGGCTGACCGGTCGGTTGTCCGGCTGGCTGGCTGGCTGTCTGGATGGCTGTCTGGCTGGCGGCTGGCTGTCTAGCTGACCGGCTGGCTGGCTGGCTGGCTGGCTGGCGGACTGGCTGATGGTAGCGTTACAGAGTGAGTGACTAGCATACCGATCGACCGCATGACTAACAACCATATCGACCGACCGGCCGACCGCCTGACCGACGACAGACTGACTGCGACCCATCGACCAACCAGAATGACCCAAAGACCCACTGACCCATAACCCCAAGCTACCCACACACCAACCTGTAAACTGACTGATAGATTGATCAACTGATCGACTGATCGACTGACCGTCCAACGGACAAACCGGCCAACCAGTCTTTTAACCAACAACAAAGCCAACCAAACGGGCAACTAACTAACTTACTGACCGACCTGCATGTTAAAAGATCAGTAGCTTCCTTCTTCTATTAGTGAGGGTAGCAGTCGCTACAATGCATACCATGCATAGATCCACAAGTGCGCGAATAATGGCATTACGTAGCATCAAACTCGTCCACGTACCAATCTAGATACACATAATGCAATTTGCCGTAGAAGACAAAGCTGATGATGCGAGCGTATTGACTCCGAACTGCTATATAGAGTAACCCTTTCCGTCTTCAATTTCCCAGCATACACGGAGGCATGGAGTCAATTAAATTAGATATTGAATACTGATAGTTGTTTCTGGCCCGAATGGCAACTACAGTTTCCAGTCAAATCGTGTTCAAATTAGGCATTTCGCTTGCATACGCCTGTGCACATATGAGTAGATAACTAACCAATAACAGCACATAAAATACACAAGTTCGCGATATATAAATAAATAGCGATTGGTTTCCAGACATACGGTTTTGATTTTTCATCATTGGACCGTAATCCCAGCTCCGGGACGTGTCTGCTCTGAATTTGATTCTATTCTATTCTCACCCGGAGCCGTCACACGTCTGTCTGAGTCTGTTCGCCACACCAGATGATCGACAGCCGCGCTGGACAGATTGGGACAGTTGCCCAATATTCGTGGCACGATGTGCTCCAGCCCAGGAGATCTTCGATTTTCTTTTCTTGATTATGGCATTGGCACAGAATGTGTTGGTTAATTAGTAACTTCAAGGACGGGGATCTAACTAGAGTCAAGGGATGTGGACGTGGTCAGGAAGTGATTAATTAGGGCAGCGATACTATTCGACGGATAGTGTGTATTGTACCGTTTTAGCACTACAAGCATCATGGGTGTTCTTGTCAGTTATGTCCCTCTGCGCATCGTGCTCAGTACCAGTCTGCAACATCTTATTTTGCAGCACATAAACACACACGCCTGCCTGACATTAACGCTTTCATGACAACACGGGTCTAAACCATGAGGAATGCCAATTTGCAGGCCAAAAGACAGCGATTTTTGAAAGTGTTTCACTTGACTGACTGGCTCGGTAACTGGGGCAGTCATTCTAGTGGGAAACTATCACAAATTGTCTTCTCTTGTCCTGCACATGGCCATTTAATAAGCACATATTTTGATTTTCTTTGCCTAATTTATTCATAAAAAGATTAATTAAGTAGAACGCGAATGTCAAAGGCATGCCTCACATTATTTCGCTCTCCATCCGCGAATGGTGCATCTCATTAACCTCACAGAAATCGTCCTGATGTCTAAAATCAACTTCATATTACTTGCATCAAGATAGCGGTTACATTAAATGATCGATTTTGGCCGCGATATTTTCAAAGCTTAGTTTCTTTATATGAACTCGCTAGCCTCACTGAGTGTGACACTACACCCTTCTTCTAGACGTGTGGGACTGTCAGACTGGCTGTATATACTTCACGATGACGATGCACATGGACACGGCGTAGATCGAATACCTATGTAGCGCCATCGCATGTCACTGATTAAATATTAGCTTTTCTTCAGAGTTTTACATTGGAACGAGATATACAATTTCATCAGTGATAGGCCTACAGCTAATAATCGAATAACTAGATACATATGTAATGACAAAATGTGCTGCTCTTTGTTGGTTACTCTTCCCCTAGGATACTCCGAGCGGACAGAGGAAGCGGTAACTCAGTCGGTAACGAGCAGAGCTGTGAAACCGGCGACCCCTGGATTGCGGCTCTGTTTGGCTACCTGCCGATCGCTGGAACCATAGGCAATCCCCGTTATTCCTCCTTGCCTCTCTCCACCCAGGAGTATAAATTGTCACCAGCGTAAATTTGGGGAAGTTAGTAACAATAGACTGAAATAAAACAAGCCTAGGATGGCGTGAGCGGGACGTGATATTAGGGACTTGATAGATGTCAATCAAACCAATAACTTCGACAACGGACAGAAAATGGAATTGTTGGGTGACCATATTTAAATAAACTGGCAGACAAAAATGTTAATCTATATCTCTATCTTATTATCTTATTATACGCAGATGCCACTAGTATAATGGTCGAGTCATCGGAAGCCTTGCAACAAGCGCTCAATGAATTTCATGACTATTGTCTTAAATGGAAGCATGAAATAAATACTACAAAAAACAAAAGTTATGATTCTTTCCACACGTAAATGAAAGAAATACCCAAACTTTACCATAGGAGCCATGTACTCGAAAGTGTAAATGAATACCTATATTTTGGGGTCATGGTAAAATCAAACGGGGGTGGGGTGGGGTGGGGTTTGGGATTCTTTACCTGTAAAACACGAAACTGCAAACAACGAACGAGGGCACTCTTTTCATTAGTATCAACAATCAAACAACATGATATACCAATAGATTTGCAGATACTACTATTTGATATTATGATTGCACCAATACTACTTTATGGCTCAGAACTGACTGTGAAATTGATTATATGCCCATATAATATAGTATTGTTTATGAACTGTATTGCGCCATTACTAAAGTATTATTCATGTACCTGTATTCGTATACTTCAAGAGAAGTGAACCGAATAAACTAAACTAAACTAAGAAATCTGGGGGTTGGAGAATACAACTCAGATAGAAGAATGCCATATTAAATTCTTTAAAAGTGTACTCGGCTTGAAGAAAAGTACGCTATATGTTATGGTTTATGATGAATTGGGGGAAATGCCCTTAGATGTACACACACACTGCAACATGGTTAGGTTTTGGGGAGGGCTAGGGAAACTCTCGTCAATTCTGTGTTATTTATGTATAGACTTCATTACCACACGGCAGATATAAGTTACTTGGATTAACACAATCAAAACTATCCTATAAGCAACTGGTCAGCAACATGTATTCAACTTTGAAAACATAAACATAAATAAGGTAGTCAGTCAAACAAAGAAAGCCTTGGAACAACAATACATAGACAAATGGACGAGACAGCTACACGAATCAACTAGGTTAACGTTTTACAAAGTTATAAGATTCAAATTTCAGTTTGAAGGCTGCTTAAAACTACTGTCATGCGGCGATGCTATAAGCTTATGTCACCTCAGGGCACTTACTCACAAACGGGCAATTGAGTCTCACAGATGGGCGGGCATCGACCGGAATGAAAGTTATATGCAATATGCCATAGAAGATGAAATTCACTTCCTTTTTTACCGTAGCAAATACCAGAATGAAAGAGAGCGATTTATCTCAGAATACTATGCAAGAGACAACAGTACAGAAAAGACACAGAGTTGATTTCAACTATGCAACAGGCCAGTCCTCAGCAAACTATGTAGATTTTTAAGGTTATCAAAGCAAGCAGCAGCAGCAGCAGCAGCAGCAGCAGCAGCAACAACAACAACAATAACAACAACATCAACATCATTATGATCATCATCAACACGTCATCATCATCATCATCATCATCGTCAAGAACAACAACAACGACAACGACAACAACAACAACAACGACAACGACAACGACAACGACGACGACGACGATGATAACAGCAACAAAATATACATCGACGGCAATTATAACCACTACCCCATAACGACGACAACAATAACAGCAATGACGCCAACAACAGACAACGACAACTACTACTACTACTACTACTACTACTACTACTGCTACTACTACTACTACTACTACTACTACTACGACTACTTCTGCTACTGCTGCTGCTGCTACTACTGCTACTGCTACGGCTGCTGCTGCTGCTGCTGCTACTACCGATACCCCTACCACTATAATAATAATAATAATAATAATAATAATAATAATAATAGCCTACCGCCTGCAATGGCATAAATACCCTTTCCCTCATATGACATATGTAAATTACACGTTTGTTAAATAGCCTGAGTCAATAAATGAAACTGAAACTGAAACTTAAACTGACAGTTAATTAGGGAGAGTTACGGTTACGGACTCGGACAGACTCGGATAGGGGTCTATGCCCGCTAGTGACAGCTAGTGAGGAGTGAGATTGGCAGCTATGTAGTTAACTGTAGCTGGCTGGTCAGTTAGAGAGAGAGAATAACGTACGATTAACTTTGTTATTTTTTATTGGAACACTTCTCTCTTAGGAATCGATTGCAGTTAAGTAGAATTGGTGTAAAATAAGCAAGCGAAACGTGACTAGTATTTGGAATTATATGTGCAAACTATAGAATTAAGAGAGTTCAGAAAACGAGTCATTATTAATAGAATACAGCGTTGTGCCATCCATTCCATCTATCTCTGCTAGAATGAAGATCCCGGTCGCTACGCGCGTGTGACGATGGCGAGCTAAACCCCTATACGAACCACGACGTCGGCCACCCGTCTTACAAACCCCGGTACCATAATACGCACGATGCTTGGTCTGTTCTAATACATGACGATGCTCATATTCTCGCATTTTCAATGGACATATACATTTGCTGCAAACATGTTCTGAAAGAAGAATCTGCATCCAGGAATGTATTCGCAAGTTGTTCTTCACAGTTTATCAACTGTTATGTGAACGGGATTAATGGACCTTTCCATTTTCAGCCATGCCCCGCCCATCACTAGCTAAGCTCCACCCACACCTCGCGTGTTTGGATTGATCGATCCCCGAATGCCGTAGCTATCAATTTCCTGAAAACTATACAGGGAAGCTGTTGAATATTTTGTAACTGATTAGACTGGGTGCTGTTGCTGCCATAGGCAGCAACAGCGCCCAGTCAAATTAGTTTCAAAATATTCAACAGAATAATTATTAAATAGTAAAAGCAAACAAGTTGTACAACAGCCCATAGACCGTCATCAAATATGCGTTTGTGACGTACCTATCGACGTCATTCATGACGTCATTCAGTATGATGTCATTGTACACATCACGCAGTTCATTCTTACGTCATATGATGGGTGGGTACTCTGGAAAGGTGAATTGGATACAGTCAGACACATACCATTGGAGATATCCATAGCCGACGTCAGCGTTTGGTGGATTACGATGACTTGAAGATGATCAACGTCGCTAGACGAGAGGGTGACTATTGTTACATGTATGCTTTGTAGTTGTCTTCAGTTTCTGTTTCTTTATTCTCTCAGGCCGTTTTTATAACAGCTTATGAGGTAGTTTTGATGATACAATGTGACGGTAGAGATATGGTAATTATAGAACATATGATGTTTGTTATCTCACATTATTATTATTATTATTATTAATTATTATTATTATTATTATTATTATTATTATTATTATTATTAATATTATAATTATTATTATTATTATTATTATTATTATTATTAATATTATTAATATTATTAATATTATTATTATTATTATTATTAGTATTATTATTATTATTATTATTATTATTATTATTATTATTGCTATTATTATTATTATTATTATTATTTATGATTAATATTAGTATTACCATTACCATTACCACTACACTCGTTATTATATCTTAAACAGAGTGTACATATAGGTATTGTTTCTCTTTGCTTGCGCTAGAAAGTGTGGCAGTCGGGTAAGGAGGGGTTTATTGCATATTGCAAACAATCCTCTGTTTTTTTCCATATTATTATTTTGTACAAAGTATGCAGGTATGCATTTCTGTCTTTGGTTATTATATTTCCTGTAGGTGAAAAGTAAAATAATCTCCTCATCTACGCAGTTACAGAGGGTGAATAGTCGTTTAGAGCAGTGCATCTAGCAACAGTGCTTCGAGCACGCAGAAAATGCAATTTCCGAATTCGTTGACCTTAAAAACATATTGCCACGACAACTAGTTCGAGCGTCTAGCTAGTTCCGAAAATAGTCAATGTTAAAAAATAATAATTTTCCGCCAGTTTGGAAATAGCAGCTGCGCCAGTCCTGCGACAAAGTGATAAGTTTAACCACAGCAATTATTGTGGCCAACGATCCGCAACGCAGAAAACAATAACATACAGTGGACATCAGCTTGTTATTGACGTATGGACACATGACTGTTGCCATTTCGTTTCAAATGTATCACAATCGTTCAATAAGAAATCATTTTAAACTAGCTTAATCTCGTTCTAAATGAGGTCTTGCTAAAAGCGTAAGATTCATTTGATGTGGAAAGAAACCTCGTTCGAGATCCTGTATAAAGTATCGCGTATTGAAATCATTCAATCATGCCATAAACGAGTACAAAAAACACACGGACGCTTAATATGTGTGGTACCTCTACGCGAATCGTGCGCCATATGCATTGCATTACTGCACCGCATGTTGATAATTCCCTTGTTGCCTCTAAGAACAACCATCATTCACTTCCCACGATGCAGTTCCTAAATTAAAAATCTGAATTCGTTTCTTGAATACGAACCCTGGAGTCCATTTAGCACTGGTATCGGTGTGTATTTGATTTATAATTCAAGTTTACAACCTAACTGAAGTTTTTGTGGAAACAATGAGGCATTTGGGAATTGAGAAACTGTCGGTAACGTAGAAGTCAAATACCCCTAATACCGGCTATGCGCAAACATCAAAGTATTTCGATATTGAATCGACAAAAGCGATTCCGTGCCATATGAGTAAAGTCAAGCGCATTAAACTGAATATTGATGGGCATTAAATGTCAATGATCACAACGTTGATTTTAAGATTATGTGAACTTTCCCGTGTATCCATACATCATTTGACGTCATATAACATGCTAATCAACTGCGTGATGTGTAGGATGGTGTCATAATCAATGCCGTCAGGAATTACCTAGATACGCTCGTCTAAAACGTATATTTTATGACGGACTAAGCGTTGTTGTATGAATTGTCTGTCTTTACTATTTAATAAACATGCTGTTGAATATTCTGTAACTAATTTATTATAGTATCCCAGCGGGAGTGAGATGTGGATGGAGTTTAGCTAGGTATGGACAGGAATACATAAAACTGGAAACGTCAATTCATATGGTTTGCAGTTATGTATGCGTGTAGTGCGTGCACACATTATGTGCGGTCTTGGTGTATTCTATTTAATCTCACCTTATAGACCCCGTGCGTTGCCATGAACGAGCCAGTCCCGTATTAACACGTGGGGCATGGCAACTAGTGCTTCATGTGCACGCAATCTAGCCATAGCATTCGTCCAGTCTAACTAGAACAGATATATCATCAAATTGGTTGATCCATTTCTATCCATGCCATGCCCGTGTTCAGCTAAACCCTGCCCACCTGAGCAGGTGTTACAGTCGATTAAACACTTTGAAACCTAAATACGCTAAATCTAATTGTGTACCGTACTTATAGTTAATATATTTTGAAACTAATTTGACCGAGAGCTGGCGCTGTCTATTGCAGCATCAGATCCCAGTCAAATCAGTTTCAAGATGTTCAAAATAATGTTTATTAAATTGTAAGTGGACCACAGACATACACTTCCTACAAATTCATTACACCCTGTTGCCATTTCTGAGGGGCCTATATCATGTTGATTGTGATGTAATCTAATTGCACCAAGTTCAAGTACTTGAATGACAGATCAGTTCCCTCTGTTGTTGTGGACTCTCAATTCCACCAGCTATTGTGTACTTGAATCAGCCAGATGCAATACTGGCGTAAGAGGTCACTGTAGCGCAATGCATATGTTGGCAATATAGATATGTAAAGCCTAAATTGTGACACATTTATCATTAGAAAAGAAGATTCAACATGTGTACCATCAAGCCATTTTTCTTTCTTTAAGAGGATACAGTGAGCCTCGACTATTTGGCAGGAGCGTGTTTCCTAGCTGAAATGTTCGTTCTGTAATACTCAAAATTGTAACGTTTTTCTCCTTTGGCTTCATATAATGGGCATACGAAGATACAGTGTTAGTTATCTTCTGGGATGCCACACACTTAACAGCTCCTCTTTGTTCTTTCGGTTCACATCCGCAGGTTCGGCTCTATTGCTAGGTGGCGATCTAGTATTAGGAAATGGCATAATATTATAGCTTCAAGGTCATTAATTACTGTTCAAATTCGACCTCTCGTTATATATGTGAGTGGAAAACCAACCTGCATGGCGTATACACATCAGGCTTCCATGTTTCAATTCAACATCGGCGCACAGCAATGATCACAGCTGCTACGATTTCAGAAGTTGTGTGAGGATTGGGGTGAGGGCAGAGCGACGCAGTTCACAGCCTACATTGCGTTTTGCACTTCTCTTCTTTATTACGCCGATACCAGTCTCATTTAATCATGCCACATAGCGTGTGACAATTCGCTTCCTTGTTCTCTTGACGTATAACACCAACCGTTTCCTGAATGGCACCTCATTTATGGCTTAGCAGTGAATTGTACGGAATGTCAATATAATGGCGCCAGAACATACAATGGTATATCGATTCACAGTCACATCCATTCCACATCTCCTTAACGTAATGAAACATTCATGGAATGGAAATAAAGCGTCATATAATTAATCACATTAACACATGAATTCAAAGAATCTTAATTCCATGAGAACTGTATTATACAGGTAATCTGCTGAACATGTTTAAACTACTTTGTCAGGAACCTGTTGCTGCTATAGACAGCAACAGGTGCCAGTCAGATTGGTTTTCCAATATTCAACTAAATACTTATTAAATAGACATTTCCAATTTAGTCATCAATCATATGACGTCATAATCAACCACGTGGCATGTAATAAGACGGCATAATAAAGTACGTCATGACTGACATAGATAAGTTCGTCACGGACGCTTAATAGATGACGGACTAAGCATCGTTGTGCGAATTGTATGTCTTTACTATTTAATAAACATGCTGTTGAATGTTTTGAAACTAATATGACTGGGCGTGGTTGATGTCATAGGCAGCATCAGCACCTGGCCAAATTAGTTTCGAAAGGTCCACCTGCTTACCCGTATAGTTTTCTGGAAATTGATATTCAGGAATTTCACGAACCGATCGATTCCAACACGGGTAAAGTGTGGGTGGAGCTTAGCTAGAGATGGACGGGGCATAACTAAAATTGGATTCGTCAATTGTATATGATCTTTGGCGTTTGGCCTTTCGAGTTCCAACGAGTTCACGTGATGCCCCTATACCACACGAGAATTGTCTGAGCGGGGTGATATAGAGGAATAATTAATACCTTTATATATGTCATGTTCGTTATCGCCATGCCATTACTGTCTTTGTCTTGAATTAATGTATCTCCGTATATTGGTTTTGTCTACTCGGTAATGCTTGCCTGGGCGGTAGCCTTGTTCAATCAGATCGACAAAAGAGAATACCGGTCTTTGGGGAGCATGGCAGACAGTTTCAATAGTAAGTGTTCTATATACACCTGTATGCCATTGTATGCACACATAGTCTGATCCGATCAGTCACTCAAGTATGTGACGGCGTAAAGACAATAATCGCTTGTTCGTTGACGGCACAACGCAGCAACGTTGGCTCTGAGTGGAAATGGAAAAAGGTCTGACTAGGAGCGAATGAATTGTTTGTCATTCGTTAATTTTTAATTTAATAAGTATTATATTGGTAATTTTAAAACTAATTCAACGGGTAGCTGTTACAGCCACATGCAGCAGAGAGAGGGAGCGCGCGACGGGGGGAGGGGGTGGGGGTGGGTGGGTGCGGGAATGAGGGAGAGAGCGAGAGAGAGCGAGAGAGAGCGAGAGAGAGCGAGAGAGAGCGAGAGAGAGCGAGAGAGAGCGAGAGAGAGCGAGAGAGAGAGAGAGATAGAGGGAGGGGGTCGCGATTTCATTATGGAGGAATCCACTAAAGCTACTGCTGGATGGTTTGGAAATAATTGTACTGGGTGCTGTTGCTGCACACAAATTAGTTTCAAAATATTCAACAGGATGCAGAATACATAGTAAAGATATACAATGCGTACAGCGCTGCTTAGTCCGTCTACTAATTACGTGTTGGTGACGAACGGATATACGTAATTGATTACGATGTCATCTTACACGTTACGTAATTGATTATGGCGTCCTATGCCGGATGGATGGATAGACTGGAAGCATCCATTAATAATAGATGCGTGTGGAAATCACCACATTGCATCATACGTGTAATGACGCTCGGCGCTTTGATAGTAAATTTGTCTATGAGGCTAGCCATTTTAAATATTCATTAATTCAATCGTCTATAAGGGAAATGCCGGAGATCTGGGTATTCGTAAGCAATGTACATGTAGAATATGTTACATCCTGGAATGGTGCAGTTGCCGTAAACCAAATTGATCCTGAAATTGGATCAATGGACGTTTCCAGAGGACTGATGCCATATTACGTCATAACCAGCTAAGCGGCGTATAGGATGACGTAATAATCATTACGTCATACATGATTCTATACGGACCGTCTTTAACTCTTAAAATCCAACACGTTGTAAGAAGCGTAGGCCGCAACAACACCCAGTCGAATGTGTATCAAAATATTAAACAGCTTACCTGTACAGTTTTCTGGAAATTGATAGTCAGGAAGTTCAGAGAAAAGGTGATCCTAACACGAGCGAGGTGTGGTGGAGCTTAGCTAGAGATGGGGGTGGGGTAGTGGTGGGGTGGGGGTTGGGGGGGGGGGGGTGCAAGCTTAACATGGAAAGGTCCATTTGAAGGCACATACAGATCTGAGATACTGGTTATATGTGAAATTAATTTTAGTGAACAACGATACTGCCAATATCGGCTCTCAGTGATATAAAGCCGTGTTCTCACTAGAGAGTTAATCAGTAATAAAGCCATACTGCACCATAGCGTTATTCCTGATTACGTCTCTAGTGAGAACACGGCCTTGGTTTCAAAATATGAAAGGGAATTTTCGTTACATAAAAATAATGTGCCGTTTATGGTCTGAAACTGATACGTAGTTAACTATTGCGAATACCCCACCGACCCATCCATCCATGCATTAGTGTTAATAATGAGACTTCAGCACCTTGCGCCCTTTTCTAAAATGAATGACAAAATGGCGCATGCGACGACCTGGAAACTGGGAAATCAATGTGAAGAAATACAAAACAGATAAAATTATGTTGTTGATTTCTATCATACCATTGCTTGTGGCTGTTGACATGAGAGAAATGTCCACTCAATCTTCTAGGGAAATCACTGCAATTTTGATGAGAACGTAACCGTAGTCCATTGATTTTCGCCCGTAGCGCCTCTGCGCGTTCTTTGCTTTTTCCTGGTCGGTACCATATCGAGCCCAGGGTGTACCGTTTGAGTTTTCCCGATGAGAGGCAGATTGCTATGGTAGCCGAGAAGCGTCATCTAAAGGAACGCAGTCATTTTGTTCTTTGATTGGCGCTCCGCGTGTCCTTATCTCTCTCTCTCTCTCTCTCTCTTTCTATCCACCTCTCCCTCTCTCTCTCTCTCTCCACCTCTCTCTCTCTCTCTCTCTCTCTCTCTCTCCTCTCTCTCGCTCTCTCCAATCCACTCTCTCTCTCTCTCTCTCTCTCTCTCTCTCTCTCTCTCTCTCTCTACAATCCTCTCTCTCTCTCTCTCTCGCGCGCAAATCGTTATTCTTTGTCGCATGCCCTTATCTCTCTCTCTCTCTCTCTCTCTCGCTCTCTCTCTCTCTCTCTCTCTCTCTCTCTCTATCTCTCTCTCTCGCTCTGTCTCTCTCTCTTTCTCTCTCTCTCTCTCTCGGTCGCTGTAAGAAGTTGTGCCCGATCTCCTGAGCATATACTACAGTGAAATGAGTGTAAATCAATATAAGCTCTGAAATGTCTAAGATATTATACTGTGGAATTATTTTACAATCATTGTGACGACTGCGGCACGAGGTTGTAAAACAAACTGTGCCATTATTAAAACTCGATATCGCTATGTATATAACTGTATCAATATAGTCTGGTTTGCCATGCCTCTTCAGTGGTACCGTAGGTTCTGCGTATATCTTATTCATGAATAAGCCGCCGATGTATCAGGACGTTAAGAAGGCTTATCCAACTGATTCAACAGAGTCGCGCGAAAAGAAATCCAAGACTACTAGCAGCATTGCGGAAAAGAAAACTTCTTATGTTTACTGTCATATTCAACGGGAAAAAATCAATCCGGTTAGTTTGCAAAAAAACGTCAGCAATCATGCTCGCGGCTGGTATCAATAGTTCAGAAGTCGATTCCATGAACAGTTACTGTTACACGTTTGCATTCTAGTGTTTATGTCTGTGCGATTGCTTTCAATGATCTCTGTTGTTTGTTGCTGACCATATTTGCCAGTCCCCGAATAAATAGTATTTCGCTTCAACAACTACACATTCTACTAGGCACATTTAGGAGTTAACATATGTTAGGCGTACTACTGAAAGTATTGCATCTTCCCAGTTTTAGCTATGCCCCGCCAATCTTTTGTTAAGCCACGCCTACATCTCGCTCCTGCTGCGATCGATCGATCGCTGATCTCCGTGACTATATATTTTCAGAAAAGTATACATGTAAGCTGCTGAATATTTTGAAACTAATTTGGCTGGGTGATGTTGCTGCCTATGGCAGCAACACCACCCAGTCAAATTAGTTTTGCAATAGTCGACATAATGTTGATTAAATAATACAGGCATACAATTCGCACAGCGTGTCGGCTATTAATCGGTAAAGACGGACTATATACAATAATTCATGCCACCATGATCATGGCGTCAGTCTACACGCCACGTAGTTGATTATGACGTCATATGATTGAGTTAGCGAATGGATTCATGAATTATTTCAGTGACACGAATTTTAGAAATGAATAGCACACCTCCATCATCTGTATTTTGCTTAACCCATCGCGTGTCAAAATTATCACAATGCTACGTATTCAAATGCGGGAATCCAGCTTTACCTATGCCCCGCCCTGCTCTAGCTAAGTTCCACCCACACATCGCCCGTTTTAGATCGATCGATCCCTGGACTCTCCGACTGTCGATTTCCAGAAATCTATACATGTAAGCTGTTGAATATGGTTAAGCTAATCTGATTGGCTGCCGTTGCTGCGTATGGCGACAACAGCGCCCAGCCAAATTCGTTTCAAAATATTCAACAGCATGTTTCTTAAATAGTAAATACATACAATTCGTGAAGCAACCAACGCACAGTCCATTATCAAGTAATCGTTCATGACAGGCATATCTACGTCATTCATGACGTAGTTTATTATGCCGTTAGTCTACACGTCATGGCGTTGATTGTGCCGTCATACGATTGATGAATAAACTGGAAAAGTCCATTAACAATTTAATGGTCTGGATTGCTAATGAAAATTGCAATTCGTGCTCAGTGAATGCCCATTTGCAGTCCATGAGAAAACTATCTTTGTAGCTTAATCACCGCCATTTACAAAAAAAAAGATCTCTCTGTTGCCATGTAAATGTGTTTCTTGTGTCCATTATAGATACACGTTTTCACCCTTTTAGCCAGCAGCGGCTTAATTGACAAGAAAACACGGATGTGTGCTTAGCCAGGCGCCATGAAATCCATGTACAGGCCGATAGATGGCTACGTTTGTAAATGTGCATCTGGGATGAAGGGCTCTGTTACCGAGCCCGACATCCCAGTGAAAAACTCTAACACCATAGTATTCTCTCTTGGCCTGCAAATTGGCGGTCGTTCCTCAAAACGAGAGAACGTTTCTGTCGGCGTAACCATGAACGTATAATGTTGATACACAAGGGTTAACATAATTGCAATTGTCCAGACATCAAACCCACCCACGTACCCGCACTCCGTCACTGGCACGCGATAATAATTGTTTACGAGTTTGCCCTTTCTCTATTCACGCTCATTGTTGGCCCTGTGTACCCAGTTTTCGACTTTAGACAATGAGCTATATGTTATTCTCATGGCTACGTCTTTGATGTTATTGAAAGAAATCAATAAAGACTAATTTGGAACAATTTGTCTATATCCTGATATCAATAGCGTCTGTCTGGCTGCCTCGGGAGAATTGATGCAGGGTTGTAAGCAGTAATTGATGTTTCGCGCAGCACTCTTGAGAAACGAGATGCTTAGACTGTTCTGAGAATCTGGGGATGGGTTGCTATCGTGGCACATTTTGATACTCCATTGTGCATGGCGCTTCGGCATATGTCCTGAAATCGATCTTGAAATGGTGTTTATGCAAAGTAGCATTGCAGTTAAAGTAAATTACCTAACGGGATGTTGAGTGCGCTCCTGTCCTCAGCACTTGTATTTTAAGTCTTCAAACCTACACGCCAAAAACGTAAACTTGTTTATGCTCAAATTATTATTTTGTCTATTTCGAAAACAATTTGCTGAAAGTAGCTAGCGACATGCACGTACATCTACTAGTAACGGGAAGCCCTAATATCTGCCCTAATCCACAACGCGTTGATATGAGTATACCTTACAATGGCGAGTGTGGTTTCTCACTGTAATGGTCTGCAGAACATCTACTGGTAATTATGTGTGCGCGCGACTCTCCGTTCAGCTACTGCGGTGCTTTGACTGGTTGTTCTGACAGCTTACGCAACCACAAAACATCACCCATATACCTCAGTAATGGTAGGACAAACGCTTACAAATGTATCGCTAGGGCCACACCATCTGGTATTGACGTTTCAGACCAGACTACTCATGACTGTAACGAACCAAGTGTTGATAGCTGCAGAGTCGCCAACGACGACACCCAACACATGTTTTCAAATACCCAACTGCGTTCAAACCCTTAGCACACGTAGATATAATTGTGAACACTTAGTTATTATTCACCGGCCACACACTCAAGTCGGCACGGCAGTCCTCAGAAGCAAATTTGTGCTAATAATTCTAGAATGTATAATAACACCAGCATCATGCCATGAGACGGTCTCAATGGACCTTTCCAGTTTCAGCTACGCCACGCCCATCTCAATCTAAGCTCCTCCCACACCAGGTCCGTTTTGGGATTGATCGAACTCCTTGACTATCAGTTGCCAGAAAACTATACATGTAAGCTGTTGCATATTTTGCAACTAATTTGACTTGTGCTGTTGCTGCCTATGGCTGCCTATGGCAGCAACGGCGCGTAGGCAATGACAACGTCCAGTCAAATTAGTTTCAAAATATTCGACAGAATGTTTATTGAATAGTAAAGACATACAATTCTCACAACGTGCCGGCTATTAACCGTTAAAGAGGGACTATATCGAATCATTCCTGACGTAATGATTATGACGTCATCATGCACGCCACATAGTTAATTATGACGTCGATGATCGATGGACAAACTGGAAATGTGAATTGCATGGAGAGAATCTATCTTCATGATATTACTGAGAGATTCGTTATTATGAGCTGGATCCAATGGAATTCGAGTTTGAAGAGGGGACGTCCGGCAACCTAATCGTAACATTAACACATTTCCAAACCTATTATACCCGTATGCTAACGTCAAGAATAACTGCATACTTATGCATGTCTCTGGGTAATTGATGCCCATATTGGAAAGTGGGTTAATTACTCACGACTTGTTCGTGAACAGCCTGTACTTGACCCCTGTCACATTGACAGTTGAATATATTCTCTCGCAAAAATGCATATTGCTTCCCGAACTACTAGACTAAAGAGTGCGCGTAAATGTGTGATGCCATTAATCCCACACCACGTCGTGTTCGCATAAACATATTTTTGCTTGGTATTTTGCATAGGCTATGGTGGTTATTTGCAAGACGAGCATTACGAGAACATCTTTGTCCAGCCCGGTACACGTCTATAAGCCAATCCGGTAAATTGGCCAATTAATCTCGCTTCACATTTCCACATTACCCTCTCATTTGCGCTCAAGAGAATGTAATGACACGTTTAGTAACTTTAAAGTAGCCAGCAAGTCAGTGCACGTTTCATGCGCTGTAATCGATTGGCATTGAGAGATAGAGATAGAAAGAGAGAAAGATAGGAGAGAGAAAGGCGGGGAGAGATAGACAGAAAGTATATATATCCATGGGGAGTGTATGTGTGTGTCCATAGATCACAGCAACTTTCGGGATTAATAACCCGCAGAGGATTGTAATAGACCAATGGGCATTGCATCCATGCATATGTGCCAACATTGTGGATATTGTTTATTTTTGGTCACGGGTAGTTCATGTGTGCCTAATCATCAATCCGCATGCCTGTGCGTAATTAGCTTACCGCAGCTCCACGGGCCACCATATAATTAATAAAAGGGTTGTCGCAAAGGGCTAGTGGTCGCCTTTCCCCGCCTTTCTCCATATACCATTGCATTTTAAACCACATAATGACGGTTAGCAGCAACAGAGCCAGGCCAAATCAGTTTCAAAATAGTCAATATTAAAGATAATGCGTATACCGTGTCCGACTATTAAACCGCAAAAGACGCTGTAAATCGAGTCATTCATGACGTCACGATTATGCCACCATCACACACGTCGCGTAGGTGATCATGACATCATATGACGTCATATGGCGGATGGATAAACTGGAAAGACCCATTGCCAGACACTTGTAAAGGTTTTGGATGGAGCAGCACAGAGATGGGAACTCCCAGTCTCCCATGCGCCATGCTGTGTTCGTCTACGCGTCTAAGCACATGACATTCAACCAGAGATGTTGGTTTTGTAACACATTTATCACGAGATTATTATGTTGTTGAATAGTATGGATTATTTTCAAAACACCAAGCAACGACCCGAGAACGCAGTTTACTGAGCCAGTGCTGGACCAATACCGGGCCAATGCGGCCCAGTATTGGTCCAGTACCGGGCCAGTAAAGCGCGTTATCGGGGTGCGAGGGGGGGGGCGGATTGATTAAAATAACAAAACGTTGTCGACTTGTTCATCGCGGTTCACCATGGCACAACCACACGATTTGAATGTTCTATTGCACAATGCACACACCGTACAAACCACTCCTAGCTATATAACAATTGTTGTGATGCATCTAATGTACTGTCAGACGCGCTGTATTCGCATTAATATTCCGACATGTACACGCTCACATGTTTATCATCTAAGGTATTTACGCAGAACACACTGGTGAGAAGTTGTCTTTGGAGAGACTAGCCACGAGGGAAACTAGAAAGGATTCCATGGCCCGTAATCTCATGCCGTTCCTTATAATAACATTCCGCCGAAAAGGACTCCGGTTCAAGCGGATCGTATGCAGATGGTCTGGTTTGGATCGGTACAATGTGTGTTAGTTAGCTGTATCCAACCCTAGTAGAATAGCCGTTAGTTTTGCTAATGATAGTTGTTGCTATATAGGTTGTGATTCTGGATTAGAAGTTTAGTATTTTAGTCGGTTTCCTTGTTTAAATGGACCTTTCAAAGTTTAGCTATGCCCCGCCCACCTTTAGCCAAGCTCCACCCACATCAGGCTCCCGTTGGAATCGAGCGATCGCTGAACTCTATACAGGTAAGCTGTTGAATATTTTGAAACTAATTTGGCTGGGTGCTGTTGCTGCCTATGGCAGCAATAGCGCCCAGTCAAATTAGTTTCAAAATATTAAACAGGTTGTTTATAAAACTGCAAAACCATAACATTAATGCAAAGTGCTGGTCTAGTAAGCGTTTAACACGGGCTCTGTCGAGGCATTCATGACATGATGATTGTAATGCCATTCTAAACGTCACTTAGTTGAGTATGACGTCATATAATGCCATATGATCGACGGATACACCTGGAAAGGTATATTGTCTAGAAGTGGTCATTGTTAAGGTTGTGTAAACATGAATTAAAATGTAAAAGCGTTGCTAGCTTCTGCACTAACGCGAGGGTGTCTTTATTTCAACGGAGCCAAGCAGGCAATTGCAGGGGCGCTCTTAAATGTTTCCAAAATAGTGTTATTGTCGTAGGCAGTTTTCTAGTCAAATTAGTACTATTTGTTACCTGTATTAAGTGTTTGTGCAATTTTAGTGTAGTTGTGCAGTGATTAATATAGCGTTGTAGTGTGTGAATAATCAACTCGTGTTCGATTAGGTTGTCTTAGTTCGAACTTAAATCGCCGCATCACGAAGTACCAACATTGACATAAACCATGCCAATTATACAGGTAGGCTGGTGAATATTATGAAATAAATTTGACTTGGCATTGTTCCTGTCATAGGCAGCAGCAGCGGCTTCAAGTCATTATTCCGAGTCTCGATATGTGTTGAGTAACTGTAGTAAAAAAACATAAATTGTCGCTCTGCCCTATTTCTAATGTATTCTGTCTAGTACGCAGACAACATATGTGAATAATAATAATAATAATAATAATAATAATAATAATAATAATAATAATAACAATAATAATAATAATAATAATAATAATAATAATAATAATAATAATACAAATAATAATAATGATACCAACAACAATGGAAATACAAACATACGCGAACATTTAACAATGCCAATAAGACCTGAATCCTGCCGAGTATGCAGATGACAAGAATGGCGATGAAAATGACAATGTCACGGACAACAAAATCTCTGCTATCCCTGCTATATCGATTACATCGACTAAACTAGCACGAACATGAAAAACATAATGCATCCTGAATTCGTTATTATTCTCCCCTTGAATAACGTATCAACATATATGGCTGCGTATCTTCATACACAAGACACCAAGCGCTCAGCTGTAAGCGATTATAGCAATGATGCCTATTTGCGCGATGTAAGAAAATTCCCCATCAATGGATACCAGATTTATAACCGCCTTTCAAAATTGCTTATTAATCTCCCTTGAGATTGTCATTCTAATTCCGGAAGATGGTTCTTTTTGCGGTTATGGTGTTAAATGTGCGAACGATGAGATAATGCGACTGCTTAGAACACGTTGCACACATTACTGTATCCTTCTTACATAAAAGCAGTAGATATTGAACCAGGTTGCGTTTGAACGGCATCTGCATAAAGGAAATAGTCAAATTAAGTGTCGAGGCCACAGCCTAGGGTGAACTGCACAGTTAAACCTGTTTATAGCGAACGGTTACTTTCGCCGCCTTAACTTGATGATTTAAGTTAAGGGAGAGTCTGTTTTAGTGATCATGTATGATATCTGCACACGGTGTCTTCTATTACATGATTATACGACGGCTATAAATTAATAACCGTTTGCGCATAAACGACGATTTACCAAAAGAACTTCAAGAATTAGGTTAAATAGATATGTTGGTAAAGCGCCAGGCACTTCGATGCAGAGGCAAGCGTTGCTTTGTGGAACATTTGGCAAACATCAAAGCTAGTACTAAAGTAGAAAAAATAATAATTAGACATTCGTTAGTGGTTATTAGCTCACGTACTTGAGGGTTCAGTTCACGAAGTAGATAACGTGTATTTGTGTTGTTGTTTGTAATGCCATACCGTACGGAAGTTCGAACATACTATGTGTGCGTTAGCTATACATCTGTATAGTCAACGTTATAGCGCGGTTAGGTATTCGAGGAGTTATAGGTTTTGCGATGTGTGTGATTGATAGATGTGCTGTTCCAGAATCTGTTGTCCTAATGGAGGAGTCCAGCTTGTCGGTCAACAATATGACGTCATAATACATTACATGACATGCATCATGACGTCATACTTATTGCGCCATGAATGACGTAGTTAGGTTCGTCACGAATGCATACTTGATGACGGACTAAGCGTCGTTGTACGAATTGCATGGCTTTATTATTTAATAAACATGTTGTTGAATATTTTGAAACTAATCTGCCTGGGCACTGTTGCTGCCAACAAAACGCAGTCAAATTAGTTTCAAAATATTCAACAGCTTACATGGATAGTGTTCTGGAAAATGATAGACAGGGAGTTCATGAATCGATCAATCCCAACATGTTCAGAAATCGGCGTTGCTGCAGGCTGTTGTAGTAGGAGAAGGCACCATCGCTCAGCAACAGATAGCAAGATGGTAATATAATCTCAAAGGTTGCATTGTACTGATAGATTATGGTAGTTAGATTTCATATCATTCCGGCGCATTCCTTTAACTGCATCACGCGCATTTGATTTTTAATATTGTATTCATGTAGTAATGCTGTCGTCGCCATATTTCTTCTTAAAGGGATGCTAATCTCATCTCAAATGGTGTATCGCACTGACAGATTATTGTCTATAGATTCCATATCATTCATGTTCTGTCTCATTGTCTTATCTGTATCACAACCATCTGCTCTGTAATATGGAGTAAATGGTGAACAGGGATCTGCACCATTTTGCCTCTAGCGACAGCGAGTGATGGCTTGTAAGTGTCAATGCATTGTATTCTTTATGATGTAATACTCAGCTTGTTGAATATTTTGAAATAATTTGAACTGGAAGATGTTGCTGCCTAAGGCAGCAACGTCTTCCAGTCAAATTAGTTTCAAAATATTCAACAGCTTACCTGTATGGTTGCTTGTATACAACATTATCACGCTATAGATAACACCTCTATACCTGAGGGCATATACCGAAACAGACACGCTAGGTTTTGTATGATTGTTTGAAAAGTAACCCATGACAGCCATCATACGCTGTAGAAATGTACCAACATTTAGCTAGTACATTCTGAATATCTTTCTTTGACGGCATGAGAAAAAGCTTAAACCGCCATGCATAATTTATGAGTGGCCTCTTAGATCATCTGTATAGATATTATGAGATGATGTTAATTATCCTTTAAAGGAGACCACGCACGAGAAATCGATTTCAATAAAAACCGCCATAAATATAATTGTATATGACATATTATGAAATCAAAGAACGTTCACAGGTGTTCACAAACTCTATCACTTTTCACATTTCGGTTAAAGTCCTGAAATGTAACACGCCATAAGACTCGCAGTATGAAGTCACCGCGTGAATTGCTAACCAGCTGGATTCAGATTAGATCCGCTCCGATTGGAGTTTTACTTTAACAAACACTAATGTTTCTCTTACATCTCATGCCGTGTGTATGTTGTTTACGAATGAGCTATCAATCATCAACAACAAAATAGTATTCACGCGTTGACCTCATACTATAACACACATTCACGCGATGATGCTCGTGAGTAGTTGAAGAAAATGAATTTCAGTGGCGAAATTTACTACTAAGGAATTGAAAAATATGATTTTATTGTATTTAAATTATACAAAATCATACATTGGCGTGTTTTGCCATTCTCTGTGTGTGGTATCCGTTAAGAGGCAGAGTGTGATGTTGCGTATGCACAGATTCACGGCATTCTTTATTTATTATTATTTTTATTTTTATATATTAAGTTGAAATTTTGGAACTAATCTGACTGGAAGCTGTTATATGAGGCAACAACACATTCCAGTCAAATTAGTTCCAGCGGTTTCAACAGTTTAGCGGTATGGTGGCTGTTATGGTGGCAGATAATAGTAGGCAAGCATATGAACGTAAGCGTATACCGACACCGA
The DNA here is from genome assembly GCA_034401795.1 of Chaetoderma sp. LZ-2023a. NCBI lineage: Eukaryota > Metazoa > Mollusca > Caudofoveata > Chaetodermatida > Chaetodermatidae > Chaetoderma > Chaetoderma sp. LZ-2023a. Next base: position 45,696,650 of record CM067368.1, read on the forward strand.
CATCCTATGCATTTCTGATCGGTTAAAACTCAACCATGGCCGGCTTCATTGTCGAGGAATGTATCAGCATTACTTATTAATGCCTGGATATCTTTCTTCGACAACATGACTAAAAGATAAACTTGCTTTGCATAAGTTATGTTTGGCATAAAGCATACCCTGAATAGATAGTATATGATGAGGTTAGTTCTTTTTTAAGAATGTATTCGTGCATGTGGTCGAGTTTTCGTTTCGTTATAGCTGCTAGCCAACTGGAAGAAACATAATGGGACAGTTTAAAACACAGAAAAGATCAAATTTGCTCAGCAATGTACATACAACCGTCTACCTGTGTCATGGGTGAGAAATACTGCATTGGATCCCCGCAGTTCAGTTTTGAACACGCAGATGTCGACTTGTGACTTGCAGATTCCAAGGTAAGCGCTACCTGGGACCCAGAAAATTAAGATGTCATTGAAGAGATATGAATACAGATCTGGCGCTTCGAAGGTAGTATCCATTGGGAGTGAACTACCATGGGATGTCTGATGCACAATGGGGTTTGCGCGCAACAACTCTAACCAGTAGTCAATTAAGATTATATAACTGGGCAAGTTCTTCTGAAAGCTAAACTGGCGTCTATTTTTCAATCGCGCTGATACACATGATACACGACTTCAGTCCATTAACCTTTCCTCGCGAGTCTATCTTTAGCGTGGTCGCCGTGACTTATAACTGATGATAATCGTAAATATGTCTAACATTTTCGCAAAGAAAACGCAGTTTGACCCGAAAGCATATCGTATATCACCGAATTCTGAACCTCTGTTGCAAAGATAAATCACGGAAGGCAGTCAACGCGACGATTTATCACTTTAAGGTGATTGCGTTGAAAGCGGTTAATCATCGCCTGTCAATGAGCGCGATATTTAGAGAAACATAGCGCAGATGCCTGCTCCTAAATATGAGAGAATTCAGGCCCGTGCACACGTCTCTGCGTAAACAGGGCATACAGATGGCGATTACATAAGTCTTACTTTGAGATATTTCTTTACTTAAATTCTAAGTTGCTTAAATATTAAGTGGATACCTGATTTCTATGTGGGCTATCTTCAGGAAAGCCTGCCAAATGGTGTCAGATATATTTCGCGATCAATATGGGTGCCGCAAGTGCGAATTTATTGTGTTATCAGTAGATGTTCTCCTCGCCCCACCCCTCCCTGTCTCTCTCACTCCAGCCCTCTCTTTCTCTCGCGCTCACGTTCTTTCTCCCCGCCCTCTCTTTCTCCCTCTCTCGCGCTCTCTCTCTCTCTCTCTCTCTCTCTCTCTCTCTCTCTATCCCTCCCTCCCTCCCTCCACCCCCCCTCTCTCTTTCACTCTCTCTCTCTCCCTCCTTCCCTCTCTCCCTCCTTCCCTCCCCCCCCTCTCTCTCTCTCTCACACACTCACTTTCTCTCTCTCTCTCTCTCTCTCCCCCCTCTCTCTCTCTCTCTCCCTCGCTCTCGTTCTCTTTCTTTCGCCCTCTCTCTATCGGTTTCGCTCTCCCTCCCCCTGCACCCTCCCACGCTCTCCCACCCTCACCTTTCCTACCCCGCGCGTCCTCTCTCTCTCACACACCCCTCTCTCTCTCTCTCGCTCCGTCGCCCTCACTCTCTCCGTCTCTCCATCCTCTCACCCCCCACCTTCTCTCTCTCTCCCGCTCTCTCGCTCTACGTCACCTCTCTCGCTCTCTCAACGTCTAAGTCCGGAACCCACAAGAGAATATGATGATGTTAATAGGTAATTGTTTAGATGTTGTGTGCTAATAAAATCGGCCTACACTCAGAAATTATGGGATATTGATAAGTCTTTTGCATGCCGGAATAACCAAACACAAGTTGCAACATTTCTTTCGATTATTGGCCCGTTTGGCCCAATATGTCAAAAGACCAACCTCATTTACAATTTAATAGATTTTGTGGGTCGGCTAATGGTGGTGTCTCCTTAAGACGAGTGATATCGTGATGTGATCAGCCATCTTAGCCCTTCATCCTGAAATACAAAAAAACCCTAAATCATACACATTTTAATACATATTATGTTGACTATTTTGAAACTAATGTGACTGAGAACTGTTGCCAGTGACAGTAGTGTTAAATAAAATATCCAACAGTGTGGCTGTATAGTTACCTTGCAATTTAAGACCTGGGAATTCAGCGTTCACTTGGTCAACGTGCGGCCATTATTTGTCCGCAAATGGAACTGCCAGATATAGACTACTTTTCAATATATCAAACAAACGGTTGGGTTGTGTGCACCAGATTCAATACAATGTAATACAGCGCGGGTTTAACCCTTTAACCCTCTAATTTGTTTCTAAAATTGTCCTTTCGCAGACCATGAGAAGACAATTTTTGAAAACTGACCACTGGAATGACTGGCTCGGATACATTTTCACAAAATATCTTCTCATGGTCTGCAAATGGACATTTCTCAAGACCAAAAGAAAGAAGAAAAAAAAGGAAAATAAAGAAGCCGTGTTGGCCGGTATGGGTGTTAAAAGGCTAACGTGCCGGAGCGACAATTGGCTAATAACTGGTAAAATGGGCATAATACTATTCTGAATATGGCCTACTGTGAATAACAGATTGAAGGTTAAGATTAATTCCCCAACGCAATTCTGTTTTGTTGGCGTACCTTTATTGGTTTGCCCTTTTAATGTATATTTGATTTCAGAAACCGTGACACTCTACACGCCACATTAAATTGAATATATTTTTAGACATCATCTATTCTATGCAGCTCGATATCACCAATGTTTCGATTTTTTAACTAAATACATTCAAGCTTGTCCTATACGCTGCGTATAACATAGCAAACGACTCTTGCCTCTGTCTAAAAGAATATGTTTCTGTAGTGCGAATCTGTCCTGGTGTTTTTAGATTGCTGACATACCTTCCAAGAACGCTGGTCAGCCTTTAATAAGTAATACGTGTTGATACAGCGCGCCAGTGTGTTAATCCCTCCACGGTTTAATTTTTGTCCAATCAGGATAAACCAGATTCTCTACCACGTTATACACACTCAGGCATGTAGACCTGTGAACACTATAGGTTGGATGTGTGTTGGGCAAGCGCAATCATTACAAGTACGCCGTTGTATACTTTGACACAAATTTGACCAGAAGTTGCCATATACAGCATCAACTTCCAGTCAATTCAGTTTCAAATTATTCAACAAATTACTCATTGCATACTAACCAGAGCATTGTGCCGATATCCGCATGTCGGCGCACACTATTGCTTTATGAGATGAATGGTGGAGCCCATAGTTCAACCATAATACGGTTTTGGAGACCGCAATTCAACCGTAATACGGTTTTAAAGAGCGGGTAATTAGTATGATTTAAAAAGAGAAACAAATCGGAAAGTCGATGATCTCTAGGCTATACTCTCCCAGTGCAATGCAACATTTGAGATGGATGTGACATCCATTTAATAACATAGTGTATGCTCTCTTACAGCCTATGCTTTCTCGCACATCGACCCAGTGCATTGCGCTCCATTAAGCCATGTGCTAGATAGATCGCCTGTCTTAAAGAGCCGATGCATTATGGCGAAAAATATAATTACTATCACAGTTCCATGTATATTAACTATCTGGCTGATACATCTCTACAGACAACACTTTCCATGGGATTTAACTCTGCATATGCTAAATATGTTTAACACAATTCGACTGAATGGTGTGTGGCTACCAAGCCACCAACAACTTTCAGTCAAAATGTTTTTCAAAATATTCAGCAAGTATTGTCCAGTGTATTGTATCAGTCAGCCAGTTAATGGTTTAACCAGAAAGGCACGATTCGAAGATTCGTGTACAATTTAATATATATTCTGTCACATATTTTGAGACTAATTTGACTGGGAGCTGTTGCTGTCACTTGGCGTCAAATCAAATGTGTTTCAAAATATTCACCAACTATAGTAACTTTCGGAATTGAGAATCTTGACCTTACGGGAGAAAATTAGCAAACACATTTTGCTGACTGATCTTGCAGAGTTTAGACTGAACTGCAGCCATAGATATAAATATCGCAGTCGTCAACCTGACACGAAATTGATGGACAATGTTCCGTGTTCTGTTTCTGCGTGTTGTACTGATCTGCACCGTCCCTTTCTCTGAGACCAGGGTCTTCATTAGAAAACTAAATAACGAAGTGGTCCACACACGTTATGGAACCGTTCGCGGAGTCATCGTAGAGTTTCCAAATCCGTCTCTGAAACCAATTGTAGGATATTTTGGACTACCGTACGCGTCCGTCAAGGACCGTGCAAATCGCTTCCTCGCGCCAGTTAGTGCTACACGGATATGGCGTGATAGCAGTGTCGCCATGACCCCGGGACCTGCATGCCCACAGAGGAACGACACGATGGGGCAAGGAGGGGTCAAACAAAGTATACATCAATGGACTAGACGGCAGAGTGAAGAATGTTTAAATCTCAACATCTACGCAGCAAAACGGGGTAAGTATTACGAAACACTGAAGCGAATGTGCGAATCCTCATACACTCTACATTGTCAGTGACACACTCGTTAACTATTATGTATTTCTTGAAAATATTTCTTTCTCGCAATCCCATAACACAAAAGTAGCGTATTAACAGGAACCTATGGATCATAATAACGCTTGCGTCACTAATAGAGGGATCCGATATGCGACGCAAATAGTTGCCGTCATAATCAAATGGGGCAGGCATTAGCTAACGTTACACTCATACTGACATAGCTCCGTCACGATAATCAAAGTCCGTCAGTAATGTGGAAGGAGTGTATGTCTACCATGAATTTACAATGTAATAAGCATTAAGTAGGATACTTTGAAACTAATTTGACTAGTTTTACAATTGTCAACAAATTACATGTAGGGCTACAGTTTAGATTCTGGCAATAATTGTTAACGGTTGAATGTTTTAAATTGTTGCCAATGCAGGAAAACTGTTGCATGAGCTTCGATAGAAATGGGCGTGGCATAGCTAGACCTGGACCCATTTTAAACGTCACGGCTTTACCACGTGCGTGTGGAATGCCAATAATTCGTTTACTGATTCAATTTGTCAAGTGTGGAGTAAGTAATCCTGGCGAGGCAGAGGGGTGGACGGTATGAAGACAAAGTACAAGTAGTAATACCGTTAATGGAATGTGTTCTTAAAGGCTGCTCGAAATAGTATGTTGATTATTATCTTCTTCTTCTTCTTTTCGTTCGCTGATCATACCGCCAGTCGTTGATTAGTATTATATTGATAGTTATGAAAGTTCTTTGCGTGCGGGTTGTTGCTGTCTATTACTAAATCACAATTGATGCAATATAAGGCTACTGAAGACGAAATGGAGATCACGATGCTTGCATAGCACACGGGCACAGTGTGACGAGGGTTGAAGAAAATGGACCTTTCCAGTGTCAGATATGTCCCGCCCATCTCTAGCTAAGCTCCACCCACACCTCGCCATGCTGGGACTGACCGATCCCCTAAATGCACTAACTATCAATTTCCTGAAAAATATACAGGTAAGGTGTTGCATATTTTATAACAAATGTGGCTGGGTGCTGCTGCTGCCTATGCCTTCAAATTAGTTTCAAAATATTCAACATAATATTTATTAAATAGTAGCGACATATAATTCGTACAACAACGCACAGTCCGTCTTCAAATACGCGTTCGTGGCGTACTTACCTACACCATTCAAGACGTCATTCATTATGGTGTCATTTCCGCACGTGACGTAGTTGATTATGACGTCATCGGATGGATAGATAAGGTGAAAAGGTCAGATTAAATTCAAATATTAAAAAAAATGTTTCTTATCTTGCAAATAATTCCTTTTTGCATTAGGTCTTCAGAGCGCTGAGTTGTATACTGGGATGTTGACAGTGCGCATTCAACACGGCTAGATTGTCACTAGTATATTTGATATGGCAGCTTTTGCGAATGGTATATTAATATGATACAATGTTATTGTTATATTAATATGATACAATACAATTCTTCACATGCACATGTATGCCAGATCGACGGCTCGGGTTGGCAGATACATATAAGCAGCATCTGGGAATATGCGCACGTTCATTGTTACTGCACTGCTAGTTAGAATTTGCCATTGTCGGTATTGCAATCAGCTCATGTAAGCAACTGTGGCATCCCTTACGAGGTGGTGTATTGCTTGCTTGATTCTAAATACAAGATACTATGGACACAGCATACTGATTCTGGGACGGAAAGTCTTTAGAGGAAAACGTCTGTCTCAAACTATTATATATCACAATTTGAAAGGTCAGATGAATCATATACGTTTCTCAATTGCAATTTTTATTTCGGTGTTTTCCCGTATCATCAAAATCATAAACGAATGTGTTATACTAGTAATTGTTAGAAACATAATCACGGCATTCACAACTAGTCAGCGGTCTAGGTGAACGGTCCTGTAGAGAGACAGGGAGCAGCTAATGGACCCATCCATTTTATCCATCTATTATATGACGTCACAATCAACTACGTGAGGTGTATAAATCAAGAAACGTACAAATCATGACGGCATGATTGGTTCGATTTAGCCCGTCTTAAGCGCGGAATAGTCCGAATTGTATGTCTTTGTTAGTTAATAAACATGCTGCTGAATATTTTGAAAGTAATGTGACAGTCAAATTAGTTTCAAAATATTGAACAGCTTGCCTGTATAATGTACTGGACATTGATAGTCATGTAGCTCAGAGATCGATCGATCCCAGCACTAGCGAGTTGTGGGTGTAGCTTAGCTAGAGATGGGTGGGGCATAGCTAAACCTGGAAAGGTCCATTGCAAAAAAAATCATTTATGACTAGGGGGCACACATAGCAAAGATATCAGAGCCGTGTCTAAAGTGTATCTATGTGGATTACCCCCCTCAGTGGTGTCCCATGACCATATACTGCTATTTGATTGGTTAAGATATGTGACGTATGAGCTGATTTTCCCCTCACGGGAGGGCAATACTACACAGCAGCTCGCGGGCCAACATCATGTTTTAGTCTTAACGCTCTTATTAATTATGACGTAACAATAGACAATGACGAAGGTCATGACGTCATACGTGTTGACGCATTCAGAAAATGACGTCATAAAGCGTCGAAAATGGGCAATATTTAAGTTAAATTAAAATCTTTCTCTCATCACCCCACCCCATCCACCCCAACCCCTCTCATTCTTACTCTCCCTCTGACGTCTGAGGGTTAATAAATTAGTTGCACCAGTGTTTTGCCCGGGTGGGATGTGTGTGTTGGTGGTGGTGGGGTGGGGATGGGTGTTGGTGTGGGTGGGCAGGGGTTGGGGTGGGGTTGCACAGGCTGTTACCACACGTGCAAACACATATATTTCCCTCGCTCCGCTCGGGAAATACAACGTTTGCACGTATCGTAGCATACTGTACCACCCTCAGCCCCACCGGTCAAAATACCGGTGTAACTAATAATCACTCTCTTTCTATATTACTCTCTCGGTGGCGTCTCAGGGGTAATAAATTCGTTACACCAGTGTCCTGTAGAATATTTATTAAATTAAAGACATGCAAACGCATAGCCCGTCCTCAAATAAGCGTCTGTGGCGTACTTATCTACGTCATCCATGACGGCATTCCTTATGATGTCATTCTGTACGTCGCATAGTTGATTGTGACTTGATATGATGAATGGACAAAGTGGAAAGTCCTATTAAGCGCGGATGATAGGTTTTCATTCCTCCTCTCCAGCCATACCCCAACCCCACCCACCCCACCTCCACCCAGTAAACAATTGCTCATCATCATAACCAGTCATATATGCGGCTGTCTTAGGGCCGAATATTAAAGCGTCCTGTGTTTTAGCGGGCTTGTTAGCCGGATTTCGGAAACGCTGATTTGGCGGGAATTCCTTTATGATGACGTCATTAGAATACAGTTATATCGGGATACATGGATTACGGTGTCGTAGTGGTTAAACGATTTCAGTGAAGTGTAGCCACATATAACATTACGACGAAAACACTGTATTAAACACATGCAAATCCGCGTGTTAACATTCCATCACCGGGTATTACTGGAAGACATTGCGTTTTACGTAACCAACAGCCTGCTTCTGCCACAAAGCGTTCCGACATAGCAAGAAACATAATATAGAATATACTATAACGCGCGGATCTGGTGCGAAGGCATGCGACTGCAACGATGCCAAGTGCCTATTTTGCCAAACACACTCAGCAAATTGTGTACATAGCAATCAGCGAGCTTGCTATAACTTCGCAGACATGTACCGTGTCGCTGGAATGCAATAGGCGTAAAATGCGTGTGCTAAATCAGTAACACATGGGCTATGATCGCGTTGTAGACTATGGGCGATGCATGTAACATCATGAACATTAGGATGACTCTCTCACAATAATTCCGCTGGAACACTCAAGCGCTGTATCTCTCCGTCTATCCTATTCTCATCACCCCTCTCTCTCTCTCTCGCTCTCTCTCTCTCGCTCTCTCTCTCTCTGGCGCTCTTTCTCTCTCTCTCTCTCTCCCCATTTCATTGCCGCACCCCCCCTCCCACCCCACCCCACCCCCTCATGGAAACGTGCAATACACGTGCATGTGATGATCGTATTTGTAATCTATATACGGGTGTCAAGGAGTGGCATTTTATTGCAACAACGCATGTGCATCCTACAACATATACACGTATGTCCTCATGTACTCTTTGCCCATTGAATGGCACGTACATGGCCACCATCTGCGGGCTATTATTAGCTCGTTCGTTATCATTTCGGCATTATTCTGAGGTATTGTTGTCATACCTTCTGCGTTCTCTTCATATTATTAGCGTATCAATCATTGCACTGTCAGTAATTGTCATCTTGAAAAGTGATATATCTTCTCGAAAAAGACTCCGATACGTCATCGTCTGCCGGTCATCGTTCCTTGAGTAATGGGCATCACATTATATGGATAACCCCGGCGTGATTGTTTACGCTGATATCCAAACTATTGAAACAACTCAACATGTATCGGTTGAGATAAACAAAGAGAAGGTACTAACAGGCTGGATAAATCCAATTTAGTAATGCCCCGCCCATCTCTAGCTAGACTCCACCCATGCTTTGCCTGCTTTGTGATCGCTCTCTCCGAATCCCAGTTTGTAACGTATGAAAGTATTTATATACGTGTGATGCGTAGCAAATCTGAATCTCATGAACTTATTTTTGATATCCATGATGCAATAACATCCAGACAAATTAATGAGAGAATGTTAAAAATATGGACACTGGTTTTGATTGATAGCCTTTTCCGATATGCACATGATCTCCGAATCATTCCGCCCCACCCATCGTTTCCTCGACTAGCACGGCATTGGGAGCATCTGACATTGCCATAGAACATATCACGAGCCATAGAGGGCGCAGCTCTATCGCGCGATGCCTTATCGCGTGATGTATTAGTGTTTCTTTGTGGGCGATCAAACACAATGGACAGTGTATCCATCCACCAAATGATGGCATAATAAACTACGCGACGTGTATAAAGCCGTCATTATCAATGACGACAGGCATGATGTATATACGTGTGCCAAGAACGCATACTTGAAGACGGACTAAGCGTTGTTCAACGAATTGTATGTCTTTACTATGTAATACACATTCTGTGGACTATTTTGAAACTAATTTCACTGACCCTGTTGCTGCCATAAGCAGCAACAGCGGCCGGTCAAATTAGATTCAAAATATGTAACGTCTTGCCTGTATAGTTTTCAGGAAATTGATAGTCAGGGAGTTCAGGGATCGATCGACCCCAATACAAGCGAGGTGTGGGTGGATATTTACTAGCGATTGGTAGGGCACAGCTGCGACTGGGAAGGTTTATTAATGAAATTGCGCGCACAAAGACACGCGTGAACATGTTGAAAGAACAGCACTGATATATGGACCATACGTTCATGTGATGAGTGCTGGTGACCTCTGGTAACATGTTACATCCCCTATGACCAGCAGTACGGACAGTTTTAGAGCGCTTTCACTTTCTTGAGAGAACGCACAAGAAAGCCACGTTCTCCATTTCGTGTATCATTATATACCTCAACCGCTAATGAAAATAAAAGTCCAGCGGATCTCACAAACCTATACACACACCCGTCCTCCGCTGACCAGTAATGGATGAATCCTATCTATTGCTCAAGCGTATAGAGGCATAATCGAGTATGCCACACGAACGCTGACGTCACAATCACATATTTTCATGACGTCATTTCTCATGCCGTCATCCTACACACCAAGTAGTTGTCTATGATGCTATATAATGGATGGGTACACTCGAAAGGTCCATTAAGGGGATGTGCTTGCAAGTTAATTATGTGGACTCTATATACTATAATGTATCAGTACAAGACGACATTTGAGACGGAATGGACCGTTCCATTTTTAGCTATGCCCCACCCATCACTAGCTAGGCTCCACCCACACCTCGCCGTGTTTGGATTGATCGCTCCCCGAATTCCCTAGCTATCAATTTCCTGAACACTATACAGGGAAGCTGTTGACTATTTTGTAACTAATTAGACTGGGTGCTGTTGCTGCCATAGGCAGCAACAGCGCCCAGTCAAATTAGTTTCAAAATATTCAATAGAATATTTATTAAATAGTAAAAGCAAACAATTTGTACAACAGCCCATAGACCGTCATCAAATATGCGTTCGTGACGTACTTATCGACGTCATCCATGACGTCATTCATTATGATGTCATTGTACACACCACGCAGTTCATTATGACGTCATATGATGGGTAAGTACTCTGGAAAGGACCATTAGTACCCCGTTAACACGATCATATACGCTTTCGAGTTCCGGCATTAAATGGAGGAATCTAATTGGTCACACGTAAGTTGACCTCACAATCAATTACCAAATTTAAGTCCGTCATAAATGCGTAATAGGCTGACAAGTTGTACGAATTATGTGTGTGATTGATAGATGTACTGTTCCAGAATCCGTTGTCCTAATGGAGGAGTCCAGTTTATCCGTCAACACTATGCCGTCATGATACACTACACGACATGTATCATGGCGTCATAATTATTAGGTCATGAATGACGTAGTTAGTTTCGTCACGAATGCATAATTGATGACGGACTAAGCGTCGGTCTACGAATTGTATGGCTTTACTATTTAATAACCGTTATGTTGAGTATTTTGAAAATAATTTGACTGGGCGCTGTTGCTGCCATGTGCAGAACAATATCCAGTCAAATTAGTTTAAAAATATTTAGCACTTTACCTCTATGGTTTTCTGGAAATTGAGATTCCCTGAGCTTAGGCTTCGATCGATCCCAACAGGGGCACAGCATGGGTGGAGCTTTGGCTAGCGATGGGCGGGGTATAGCTAAAACTGGATTCATCCATTGTATAAATAATACAGATTTCCCTGGATTACACCGCCCTCTAGGTTACTACCGTGTCGGTATCGTATGCAATATTAGATCTTGCGCCGGCGGAACAGTATAGAATTCGGCACTGGTCCCCGCACCATTATCCAACGACACACATTTAATCTATTAGCGGGTAGCACAAAAAACCCCACGAATTGCACCCCTAACTGTATGGCATATACGACGTATATAATAATTATTTTCAATGTTTCCGACTTATTCCGATCTAGTTATTTAGATAAACTGTCAATGTATCGCTGTTATTCTTTTATATTCTGGTAGCTCAATTTCTCTTTGCGTACGTCAAAGTTAAAGCCTTTCCTAAATAGTGGTATCTGAAAACAGATCATGTGTTGAGTGTGCATCGCAGCATGCTTCCTCGTTTAAGACATGGACTCAGCCGAACAGACATGCAGTGTACGACTAATAACAGGAAACATGCTGCTATAAGTATGTAAGACAAGGTCTTAGAACGAATTGATGCCAATGGACTTTTCCATTTTTAGCTATGCCCGCCCATCTCGAGGTAAGCGCCACGCTCATCTCGCTCGTGTTGTGATCGATCGACCTCTGAACTCCGACTATTAATTTCCAGAAAACTATACAGGTAAGTTATTGATTATTTTGGAACTAATTTGGCTTGGCGCTGTTGCTACCTATGGCAGCAACAGCGTCCAGTCAAATTAGTTTCAAAATATTCAACGGCATGTTTATAAAATAGTAGACACATATAATTCGGACAACATGTCTGACTATTAAGAGTTACAAAGGGCCAAATAGTACCATACATGACGTAATGAGTATGGCGTCATCCTACACACCGCTTAGCTGATTATGGCGTCATATATATAACGTCATATAATAGATGGAAACTCTGGAAATGTATATTTGCTCGCTCCACAAGCGCCGGATAAGACACGTTAATTCCATACTGGAGTTTGTTGGCATCAGGAGAAAATTGGCTGGCATGTGCGCTCATTTAGCTCAATAGAAAATTCACTGCACGCCGCTGTTGCACACATGTGTCAACATATCTATCTCGAGTTGTCTAGCACTACCAGACAATTGAGAGGATGAGTAGCTTTTCTTGTTTTGAATCGGGCAACACCGCATCAATCATTTCCTCTGTGAGTTCGACATAGCACCTTTCACTCCTGACACACACGCTGACATGAACTGCCCTCTACTCAACGAGCTTTCATGTTTCTGTTCCACCTCAAGGACTTCAACTTTGTTGGTCGCTTTCCGGCACTTTGTTTGCCTAACCCCGCCGTGGGTTCCTATGGCAGGTTTCGGGGAGATTAATAACGCGTGTCATGGAAGGAGGAACACATACTTACCTATTGCAAATGGCAATAGTTTTCTTTAGTTTTTACACGGATCTTCTTTAATCATACGCATATGTATGATGGATATCAGGAGAAATGTGATGCTTAGTCGACTATAAGAATCTCACATGCATGTTATTCTGATTTATTTAACCATTTGAACTCTGAATTCATACCGTCTCTATTTCAATGTAATTATGCAGTAACCTGTTAAATAATCGAAAGCTAAGTTTGCAAGACTGCGCTTCCAGTTAAATTACTTTCAACATGATTTAATACGTCTTGCATTTCAGAATCTCCTTCTTAGTTGGTCTGTTTTGTTTTTAAATAAGAGTTAACACATAGATGCAATGACCCGCTGCCCGCTGCATTCATATGCCGATACCAGAATATTATCGGCCGCATCTATTTACAGCATATTTGTTTTCAAAATGCTTAATGGGCAACATATGTCAATAATACATGCGTAGTGGCCATCAAGCAAGCTTCTTCTTCCAATTATTTATGAAAAATGAACTAACTGATCTAGTAAAACGCATATATCTTAAATCTCTCTGTAGTTAATATGCACATGCCACACCAGCTGCGTGGTCCCATAGCTGAACAGTGCCCGGTTCAGATGTTTCTGTCAGCGGGTGCTTATTTGACAATAGCATTCCACCTCCTTAACTAACAAAACTCATTTTTGTTGCGAAATTATGCATGGACGATATGCAATTACATATTAAGGTATTCCAGTAAAGTAAATGTATTGCATGTGTCGATGTCAGAAACTAGTTGGCAGATACTATTAGTTACACCAGTGTTTTGTCGGGGTGGGGTGTGGGGGTGGGTAGAGGCCGGTTGGGTTGGGGTGCGGGGTGGGGGGGGGGGTTTGAAGGGTGTGGGGTGGGGGGTGTTAAGCCCGCCATCCATGTACGCGTATGTGCGATTGCGTATGCGTAGTGCGTATGCGTGAAATGCGTACTTGAATACATCCATGTGTACGTAGATTGAAGATAGATTTCTGTGCGTATATACATAGCTCCGCCCATTCATACTTGGATCTACATATATAGGCTATCTATACCCATACTAAAAATCTAGTTATCTTAATTTCACTGTGTGATAGATACATAAATTTACACAATGCCTCCCGTACATTCAGTTCTATATCAGAGGCAGCTAGAGGAGGACGGATTTGGCCTCATGCTCATGGGCATGTATGAAAATCTCGAAAACAAATATGTCAATCATCGTCACATGACCTCCAGTTACGTCCGATTTTGTCTGCGTATGCGTGAAAAATCGCTCCTCGAGCGATTCTTGACGGACACGCACACGCATACGCACACGCATACGGACACATGGATGTAGTCGCATTGGTTTTCTACTATTTCGATTGTTTACGCATACTCATTACGCATACGCACTACGCATACGCATACGCACATACGCGTACATGGATGGCGGGCTTTACAGGTTGTTACCCCACAGGCAAACGTTATTTTATAATTGTGCGCGCGTGTGGTAAACGCCTGTACCCCAGAATGGTGTAACGAATTTATTACCCTGAGCGAGAGAGTAAGATGGAAAGAGAGTGAGACAGGGGAGAGGGAGAACGAGTATTCCCCCTCCCCCAGACACACACACAGCCACGCACACGCACACGCACACGCACACGCACACGCACACGCACACTCACACGCACACGCACACGCACGCGCACACGCACACGCACACGCACACACACACACACACACACACACACACACACACACACGAACACACGAATACACGCACACGCACACGCACACTCACACGCACACGCACACGCACACGCACACGCACACGCACACGCACACGCACGCACACGCACCAACCCCCGGCAAAAATGCTGGTGTAACTAATGTATTAACCCTCAGACGGCAGAGGGGGAGTGAGAATGAGAGAGGGGGTGAGGTGGGGGTGGGGTGATGAGAGAGAGAGAGGTTTTAACTTAGTTTAAATATTGCCCATTTTCGACACTTTATGACGTCATTTTCAGAATGCGTCAACACTTTTGACGTCATGACCTTCGCCATTGTTACGCCATAATTAATCTGCGCATTCAGAGTAGCACATGATGCGCGCACGTGGGATGCCATGTGGTAAAGCCCTCGCGTAAGAGAAATCCCAGCTATTACGTCACTGATCTTAACCAATCAAATAGCAGCATATGGTCTTGTGACATTACCGAGGGGTAATAATGTATCTAACTTAAATGTTACCAATTTTCAACACTTATGACGCCATTTTCAGACTACACCAACACTTATTACGCCACTACTTTCGTCATTGGCTATTGTTACGTCATAATTAATTTGCGCATTATGACTAACACATAGGCTTGCACGATTTTTTGGGATTTAAATCACATGTTCGCGTGGGGGTTAGGGTGCAGTATTGCCCTCGTGGGGGAGGAGGGGGTGGGTGGGGAATACCCGATCTTGCACTGCTGATCTAAACTAATCAAATTACTGAATATGGTGACGTGGCATTACTGAGGGGATAATCAACGTAGATACCCTTTAGACATGGCGCTGATATCTTTGCTATGTATGCCCCCTAGTCATAAATGATTCTCTTTGCAATGGACCTTTCCAGTGTTCCATATTTCCCCACCAATTTCTAGCTAATCTCCACCCACACCTCGCTAGTGTTGGGATCGATCGATCTCTGAGCTACATGACTATCATATTCCAGTAAATTGTACAGGTAAGCTGTTCAATATGTTGAAACTAATTTGACTGTCACATTCCTTTCAAAATAGTCAGCAGCATGTTGATTGACGAGCAAAGACATACAATTCGGAATATTCCGCATTTAAGACGGACTAAATCGAACATATCATTATCTCGCCCTACACGATGATGATGCTGGCTTGGATAAAATGGATGTCTCTCTACAGGACCGTTCACCTAGACCGCGGACTAGTTTTGAATGCCGTGTTTTTGTTTCAAACAATTACTATTATAACACATTGGTTTATGATTTTGCTGATACGGGAAAACAACGAAACAAAAGTGCAATTGAGAAACTTATATTATTTATCTGACCTTTCAAATTATGATATATAATAGTTTGAGACTGACGCGTTCCTCTAAAGACTTTCTGTCCCAGAATCAATATGCTGTGTCCATAGTATCTTGTACTGAAAATCAAGCAATCAATACATCGCCTCGTAAGGGATGCCACAGTTGCTTACATGAGCTGATTACAATACCGATAATGGCACATTCTAACTAGCAATGTAATAACAATATTTCAAGATGCTGCGTATATGCATTGAGTGATCCCATCTGCCAACCCCAGCCATCGAACGGGCATACAGTTGCAGATGAAAATTGTATTGTATCATATAATATAACATTCACAAAGGGCAAGGCGGCCCTATCAACTATACTAGTGACAATCTAGCCGTGTTGAATGCGCACTGTCGACATCTCAGTATACAACTCAGCGCTTTGAAGACATAGTGCAAAAAGGAATCATATTCAAGTTATAAAACATTTTTTTTAATATTTGAATTTAATCTGACCTTTCCGCTTCATCTAGCCACCATATGACGTCATAATCAACTACGTCATGTGCGGAATGACACCATACTGAATGGCGTCCTGCATGACGTAGGTGGGTACGTCACGAATGCATATTTGAAGACGGACTGTGCGTTGATGTAAGAATGATATGTCTCTACGATTCAATAAATATTCTGTTGAATATTTTGAAACTAATTTGGCCCGGCGCTGTTGCTGCCATAGGCAGCAACATCATGACAGTAATATCACCCAGTCAAATTAGTTACAACCTATCCAACACGTTACCTGTGTAGTTTTCAGGAGATTGATAGTTAGGGCAGTCGAGGATCGATCACTTCCAACACGGCGAGGTGTGGGTGTAGCTTACTTCCACTGTTTCTATGCCGGTACATGACATGTTGGGTATGGCATTTAGATACTAAGATTTAGCTGCTTAATGACCTAAGCAAATATAACCAATGCATTTCAAATGGCTTTATGGTGAAATTATTATATTCGACTTTGGCAGATGCAGTTCCATTGACGAGATAATGGTGAAATACGTATCGTAATGTTTCACTATATAGTCTTACTATGAGTTTGCTAAGTACGGGGCTGCGAACAGCGTCCGGCCCTGTCTGATTTATACATATATTATTCACGCTAAACAACCCAGACTAAGACAAATAATTGCCTCAGTAATTACCTCGTCGGTAGTTGCATCTTCCAATGAAATTGCTAATTATACAGCATGTTTAGAACGCGTGCAGTAGTGCGGGCAATGGCCCATGGGGAATGCATCACGTATATAGGCATATGGTTGCATGCAATGATTTTCATATTCATTCCATCTCCAAGCATATCTTAGTTGAGCAACAGAGGCAATGATAGAATGTAAGATGGTAAGACAATCTCAAGAATATATGGATGCATTTCTAATAAGGTCATCACATTTCTAGCTTAAATCCGTCCATAGTTTACGTGTTTTGTAATTGTTTTATATACATTGATTTTAAACTTCAGATAATTCCAATTTCGAGGGAATTATACAGGTAAGTTGCCGATTATTTAGAATCTAATTTGACTGGGCATTGGGAACCGTTGCAACCATAGGCAGAAACAGAACCCACTCAGATTAGTTTCGATATCTTCAATATAATGTTTATTACATTATAAATTCATCAAAAAACATGCAGTTCGGACGTCATATAGTTGGGTAATAGATCGGATTCGTCCATAGATGTGCAAAATAGAAAGTATAGCTTGTGCCATGAATCTAACCACACAACCTTTTAGATTTCATTTAAGATTTGTCACATTCAAGAATGATCTCACATGTGACGCGCGAAAGCTCATTCTTAAACTCGTATACTAAATGCAGCTCCGGATTAAAGCGATGTTTAACGTGGCAACTGCTCAGGCGGACCCATAATAACGGGGCCCAAATCACAAACTATTATCGCATTTTATCATCATCACCACCATCATCATCATCATCATCATCATCAGCAGCAGCAGCAGCAGTAGCAGCAGCTACACCACGAGCAGCAGTTTAGGAGTAGCGAATTCATGATGTTCATTCATGATAGTAGTAATACTAGTAGTAGCAGCAGCAGCAGTATTGCTCATTCCATCTGTAACCCACCCGATAAGAAACCCCCACAACTACTGCTGGCCGCAAATAGGCTTAATATCGGACTCAAACAATTTGATACGAAATGACACCTCGTTTGAGGTCTTATATCATCAGTGTTTAAATCTCATCTCAGGTGACTGAGAAGACCGTGCTGACTATCTAGTATCCAGCAAATGCGCACGGCCCTAGACGGATTGCTACGTCTACACCTCATATCAATACATGATTACGTGATCATTTCATCGCGCCACTTCGTGTTTTCCCAGCCACAGTTGGTCAATGCAAATAGGATCATATCATGGGAAATCCATGATTAGCCCGTCTAATCTTTTGTTTGGGGACCAAGATATAACGGAATATATACGTGTTTGAGGGATGATGTAGATGCTATACTTTTTTGTATTGTCCGTTTGATGGTGAGGTGAATTGAAGTGGAATTAGACGTGGATCGGATGGATGTTGTGGATTTCCACCCCTATGCGGTCTCAAGTAGATGTTAATTATGCGGATATATTAAATGGGTGATGAAGGGTTAGTGATTTGCAACAGACAGGTTCAGTATTGTAATCAAATGCTATACTAATGCATTTCCCAGCTTTCGCTGTTTCGCGTCGCTGCAATTAGCGTATGTAGTTCAATTCTGACTGCAATAGAGCGTGCCTGTATTGTTACCAGCTAGACGCAATGGTATAAGCGAGCATGGAGTGCTTGTTGGTGTTGTTGTTGTCGTTGTTTGTGTCGTTGTTGTTGTTGTTGCTATTGCTGCTGCTGTTGTTGCTGTTGTTGTTGTTGTTGTTGTTGTTGTTGTTGTTGGTGTTGTTGTTGCTATTGCCCTTGTTATTAAGACACCTTTGAATAACTCAGGCTCTACCGGAGGGATCTTCTTCAAATGTGGAGGGAAGTATGGGTCCCGAGCATATCTGACAATTTCGGGGTCTAAAACCTAACGGCAACAGCGTTTAACAAAAGTTTTCAAAATAGACATTTTACGCATTCTTCAATAACTCTGGTTCTACCGATGAACTATTCTCCAAACTTGGATGGAAACTTGCCGATCATGTATGCCAATTTAAGCCTAACGACTAAAATGCGCCAGCAACAGTTTTCAACATTGTTTTCAGAAACACATGTTAAAAGCAATTTTCAATAACAATAATGGAGCGATCTTTCTGAGCTTGCGTTGGTTCATGTTTGTGGGTCCCAACGACGCACGCCAATTTCACTGTCAAAAATTAAAGTGCAACAGCAACAGCTTTCAGCAAGAGCGTTGCCAAAATAAATACGTCAGCCCGACTCATACATATGTCAACGACGCGGGTATTGGCAAATGTGTACTTGTTTGTATCTTGTGTTGTGGTTCTAATGGTACCGGTACAGGTCGCGACAAGGGATGGGTGGCTCTGGGCCTGCGGATGGGTTGAGGAGGGGCCCGGTGTGGTCGTGTGTTGTACTCTCAAGAATATTTTGTTGGGACATCAAATATGACTCTTCTGAGGTTAATTTGACCGAAGCACCTGCTGCTAGTCTGCAGAATCGGCTTTCCGTGATTTTTTTTTCATAATATTCAACATAATATGTACTAAATTGCAAATGTGTATAATTTAATTTCAGTTCCAAAATGTTAAAGTTAAGCTTGTCTGGTGGAAATGTCCCATACCCTCATCCCTTTGGATTAAGGACGCCGTTCCCAGACACCGCAGGCGCAGGGGTATTATATCCACAGTTTACATCGTTCGACGGCCCTTACTAACGTTGATTCAAATCGTCGAGAAAATATGCAGTTGTGTTCATGATATGTACATGTATTGGCAACGCGTGAGGGTGCCTCTGTGGTAAGACGTCCGACTAGCTCGCTGCACTGAGCCATAACAACACTAGCTAGAAATATCTTAAAAACAACTGCAAGAAGGAAAGTTATTTTTCTCACAGTTTCGCGTTAAGTATTCCCTATTCTCATTTGTCAACTCTCGACAACTGCTTGCCCAAACACTGCAGCACTTTGTTATTGCACTACTGAAGAGTAATTTGATTGAAATGGCACAGATTTATTTTGCCAATATGCAATACATTCAGCGTGTTACATGCCTGTATTACAGCAATGACACAAGGGATTTGTGTCCAGTGTTGGTGGCTGGGCGACGAACAACTTGCCTTCACACGAAACCATGCATGTCCACCGCCACCAGTACGAGCACCACCAGCACAACCAGTGCCACCAACAGCAGTACAAAACGTACCACCAACACCATCACTGCCATGCTACCGCCGTCGCCACCGCCCCCGTCGTCACTACTACCAGCTCCATCACGGCTACAACCACCACCACCACCACCACCACCACCACCACCACCACCACCACCACCACCACCATACCACCATACCACCACATATACCACCACTATAAACAACAACAACAACAACAACACCATCGGCGCCATTGGCATCCCTATGCTCTTATTGTTTTAAATTAACTTATATCAGCCTATACAATTTTACTTCTGGATTACTAGAATTGTCACACAGGTGCATACATCAGTTAATTTCGCTTCGATTGTTTTTCAAAGATGACATAACTCTGAATTGGGTGTATTTCATGGTCATGCGGGAAGTAATTTTTGCTAGGATTGGAAATGCTCATTCGTCCATCTAGGCTTATGCGAGTACTGCTTTGTGTGATCGTGATCGAGTATTAAAAAACAATCGTGATTACTCGATTAATCGGGTTGGATACAAATTACCACTACATAGCAACAAAAGAATAGCAATGGCGAAAATTGTAATGGTGTTTAGAAAAGTCCATTTGCAGGGCAATAGAACACTATTTTTGAAAATATATCGCTGGAATGCCTGGCTCGATTCTCGAGCCAGGGATTCCAGTATTACATTTGCAAAAATAGTCTTCTCTTACCCTGCAAATGGACATACATTCACTAAGCAAAGTATTATTTTTCATGACCGATCGCATTAACACGTAATTGAAAGTTAGGTTTTGAAATATTTTATGCAATAGAATATATTCACGATTATTTGATTATTTAATTTTTAATCATATAAATTCACGATTTAAAACATAAACGCGATTTTCGATTTAATCACGTAATCGCGCAAGCCTACGTTCATCTTCATCATACACATTCTCAGACTAATTCTTAGACACATGGCTGTTAGAGGTGGAATGGGTCTTACCACCCTAGGCCCGCAACGACTTCTTTAAATATTTGTTTGCAGAATTTAAATAATTAAGCTTCTGCAATGTTGGACCAGTGTTGTTTTCGCAGCGGCTGGATTTGGTCTTCGATTATCCATGGACGGTTAGCAACACATTAAAGAGAAATGCTACATAGTCGCATTATGGCGGAATCCAGTTTTAGCTGCGCCCCGATCGAACGATGCACCACTCGATCGATGAACAGCCTGAGTATTAACGTCCAGATCCAGCGCTAAGACAAATTAGTTTTAAAAATATGCAACAGCATCTGTATACAATGGTAAACGCATACAATTGTCGGCAATTATGCGATCGAGAAGAACTTGTCTACGTTGTTCATCATGTCAATGATTATGACGCCATTATACACATCACGTAGTTGATTATGACGCCATATCCATGATTGTGGATAAACTGGAAATGTCCAGCGGTGAATCCGATTTACATACACTGGGCTCTGGATGTGGCGCACAACGTGTATAATGCTTTCTAATCACGGCATATTAAGAGCGTTCAACAATATCTGCGACATTAAATTAAACTAGTAGCCGCAATGGACCTTTCCATTTTTAGCCACGCCGGCCCATCTCTAACTAAGCTACACGCACAACCCGCTCGTGTTAGGATCGACTGATCTCTGAATTTCATGACTATCAATTTCCAGAAAACAATACAGGTATTGGATGTGTTGGAACTAATTTGTCTGGGCGCTGCTGCTGCGTATGGCAGCAACAGCGTCCTGTCAAATTAGTTTCAAGATATTCAATAGCATGTTTATTAAATACTAGAGACATACAATTCGTACAACGTGTCGGATTATTAGGAGACAAAGACGGGCCAATTAGAAGCATTTCTGACGTAATGATTAAGACGCCATCATAGATGCCGCTTAGTTGATTCTGACGTCATATGACGTCAGCTGATAGATGAATACTGTCGAAGGGTGAATTCTCAATTATATCGTTTGCATCTGTTGAAAGTAATTTGAGATGCGACAATTGTGCTTTGATATGTTTTCAAGCGGTGAAAAGGCAATGTATTATGTTACTGGAAATGTAATTCAGTTATTATGTTCTTTTTATGAAATTGTAATATGTGCGACTGCTGTTCTTGCCAATAACAGCTTAGGGCATTGTCATATTAACATACAAGTATCTGTCGTCTACTACATCCAAGTACTAAATGCGGCAAAATGATAAGCAGTAGTCGCTTATAGCAAATCGCTTTTCAAAATGAGGACAGCGTACATGCGTATGGAACGGAATAATACAGGCGTATTATTAGCAACGACATTGCACGGATTGGTATAATACATGAGGAATCTATCTACCCAGGTTTTACGAGAGTTGGACACGATTTGAAACTTTAAAACCTAAACCGTCAAGTTAGATTTGAATATTCTGAAACTAAATTGTAGGCGCGGAGGTGGTGCGTGATTTTTGTATTGGTGCATATGGAAGCAGCAGCTCCCAGTTAAATTAGTTTCCACATAGAAATGTTTATTAAATTATAACTTCGTCAAATACTTACAATTCGTACACATTCGTGACAGACCTTTCGATTCCTATGCTGACGCTACGTCAATTTGACTGGAAGGTCAATTAACACATGGCATATTCAATTATGACGTCAGATTCTTGAGTGGCAGGTAGGATCACTCCATAGCCTTATTCATACGCACCAGAGCATAGACCACGTGTTATTCAAAGTTCTGGCATTAGCATTCACATGGCACCGCAATTGTGCTGCCGTTTAGCTGTACAGTAGTCGTTTTAAATAATTCACCTTGCCAGAGTATCCATCTATCATTTGCTGTCATAGGACGTCATACCCAGGTAAGTGGGAGTGTAGGATGATGTCATAATGACTATGCCATACATGATTCTATTCGTCCCGTCTTTAACTGGTAACAGGCCAACGCGTTGTACTGAGTGTATGTTTCTACTATTTAATACACATGTTGTTGAATATTTTGAAACAGGCAGCAACACCGTCCAGTCAAATTAGCTTCAAAATAGTCAATGGCTTACCTGTATAGTTTTCTGGAAATCGATAGTCAGGGAGTGCAGAGCTCGCTCGATCCACACACGAGCGAGGTGTGGACGGAGATTAGCTGGAGATGGGCTGTGCATAGATAACGCTGGAACGGCCAATTCTGTTAATCGTGGCTCATTCATCAATAGTTTCATGCCCCATTAATTAGCAAGAAAATACGTAAAACAGTATGTGTATACCATATGTAGTTAGACGCTGATGTATTCCAACCATATTGCATTTTAGTAAAAATGCGGTTTACTCGCCATGCTCGTATGGTGTTAGTCTGTTCTCTGAGGGTTAATTGGTTAAATATTGCCAATCGTCTACGCCGGCCGACTGCCATTGATTGAACTACCAAATGGCATGGTGTTTACCAACACATTAATGTGTGGAAAGTATCTAGCAAGTAGCTGCGGCAACAACTGTTGCATTTATTAGTAATCACATTCGGTTCAGAATATTCATGTTGTTTTCAATGGCAGTGATATTTTCCTGCGAAACTACCGTATACGAATATGTGTCATACATTATTGTGAGATACTATACGATTGCAGGTCTAACCACATATCCCCATTGCGGTCCACAATCATTGGAATTAGAACTATAGCTTTTTTGAGACATCTATTGCGGTAGTAGTGGGGACATCATGATGGTAGTGTTTGGCTAGCTAGTCTCCCTATGCATTTGCTGAGTAAAAGACGCTGAACAATATAGCCCATTCTCTGCTTTAGATGCTGATTAGTCACGATAAATAACCTACACTAAGACAGATAATTGCCTCCGTAATTACCTCGTTCAGAGTTGCATCTTCCAAGGAAGATTGGAGCTTGTGTAGTGTGTGGCTAAGGGCTAATGGACACTACATCATGTAAATGGGCATTAAAGCCAGCACTAGCCCATTCATTCCATATACAATGATGCACCCTCCTACACATGAGGATGGTCTCAAAACGTGCTGTAATCCGCAAATGCTTGTGAATGGATTTACTGGCAAATGGTCAGATTATTTAGCAGATCAGTAGAGATGTTGAGATACAAATTTGCGGTGTGCAATACGATACCGGTAATAATGTCAATATGATTTGAAGTTAGTACCTTTTTTAGTCTAATTTTATTGATCGACAAACCAGCTTTCATATAAGGGCGTCATTGTGGGAAACACGTTGAGATAGAGATATTGGGTTTATCCATGTTATTTGATGCAGATGTATGTGCGAAATCTTGTTGAGCATGACACAAGTGTGCCATATATGCGCACGAGCGCGTGTGCTGGTACCCGCCAAGCAGTGTATAATTACACTCATTGTTGCCGATCTGCGGCGACGTAACCATGCTTGCAAATTACATGTTAAACTGTTTTACAGCGAGATAATAAATGTATAATCAAATTAATGGCAGGCTTCAGATATGAATGTAATAATGTTAAGTAGTGTTAATTCTGAAAGAATAGAATGCTGCGTTTGACACTATCTTTTGTTAGAATGCTCAGTTCTGAAATGCTATGCTGATATCAAATATATGTTAGCGATTAAGAACATGTCCAGATTCAACTTGAATATCGGACATTATAGCGAGCCTCGTGAATATATACCCAAACGCCCATATCCGATCGATTAATCACACTTGCTTAGTACCATACTAATTTGTAAGTCATTAGATCCCATTCGACATCCGAACTAGCTAAGGGTGTCATAAGCTTGATATGAAATGGCAACTTGTTTGGGGTCATATATCGCCAGTATGAAAAGGAACCTCGGTGATCGATCAAGACTGGTTTACCTCTATCTACTCTCCAGTCAGACGTGCACGTGCACAGACCTGTATTCACATTCACACCTCTGTTCAATACTGGATTACGAGTTCATTTCCTGGCGCCACTTCGTGTTTGCCAGTTCACTTAAATTGCCAAATGCAAAAGGGATCAGTCCATAGGAAATCGATGATTCGCTCGGGTGATCTTTTGTTGGGAGAGGACATATAATTTACCTTTCCGCTTTTAGCTATGCCCCGCCCTTCTCTAGCTAAGCTCCACCCATACCTCGCTCGTGTTTGTATCGATCGATTTCTGAACACCCTGACTATCAATTAAAAAAAATGCACATGTAAGCTGTTGATATTTTGAAACTAATGTGACTGGGTGCTGATGCTGATGTTTATTAAACAACAAAGAATTACAAATACATACACTTCATACAACGGGTCGGCCTATTTGAACCATACGTATGGAACCATATGTGACGTAATGATTGTGACGTCTCCATGTATGCGCTGAGGTAATTATGACGCCCTACGAGGTCAAATGATGGATATATACTCTGGAAATATAAATAGATTCTATGAGCTAGGCGGGAATGATGTGGATGCTATACAATGCTTGTATTTTCTGTTTGACGGCGAATTGAGTTGAAGTGGAATTTTGCGTTGGTTATATGGCTGTAGGGGCATTCCACCCGTCCATTGTCCACTTTGTCTGCTTCGATGTTACGCGATTCTAATATACTTCAATTATGAGAACATGCTCAATGGGCGAGGAAAGACCAGTTTTATATGCATGTGGAAATCCAATATTCTATGTACTTAACAGCTATAGATCTTTCGAATCACTGTATTTGGGGAATGTATTCCAATGTTTTCCAACGGTTACTGCAATGGTGTGAGATAGCAACCAGTAGCACAGCCATATGAAGGCATATTCCTTTGATTTCCCAGAGCACATCTTAACACACCGACACGAGCATGCAGAGATTCGCCCCGCACGCTTTTGAAATATTACATAGAGCATTAGACAGTTGTAATTCACCACCTGCCAATTGCAATATTCCATGGATGTTGTGTCGTACACATCATTCTCTATATCACCTCACACACACACACACACACACACACACACACACACACACACGCACACGCACACGCACACGCACACGGACACGCACACGCACACGCACACGCGCACGCACACGCACACACGCACACACACACACACGCACACACACACACACACCCGGGGGGGGGGGGGTAGGTGGATGTTGTTGGGTGGGTGATGTCTAGTGGTGGGATAGGGGGGGGCGTGGTGTTGGGGTTGGGGAGGGGGCGTTCCCCGCCAAACATGGCCCAAAGCCGCTACGAAGATAGAGGTGCGATGTATTTCTCAAAATGGTCTGAAAAGCTACTCTGGGATTTACATTTCACAGTCTTCTGGCGGATAACGCCCGCCTGACAGCGGTCCCAGACAGACACATGGCGGACTATCCAAAGGTAACGAGGTCTAACGCCCTTAACACTTTTAATTCAAATCATTGAGAACACATCCAGTTGTTTTATTTAAAGGTAAATAGATGTACAAAAACTTTGAAGAAATTAAATGATATATTTTGTATAATATCGTGATAGTATTGCCTTCTCTGTTGATGGAGTCGCTGCTCGGCTATCAATACACTCTTAGCAACCCATTTCAGAGAAATTGTACAAGGATGATTGCGCAGGGACCAACCAGATTTGCATCAACGGAGCTGAGGATATTATGCTCAGCATCCATAATAGATTTCAATCCTAAGATATAGAAAGGTAATCCATATTTGAGTAATTAAAGTAATCTATCACCTGCATTTCTCAATGAACCTTTTCCATTTTAGCTATGCCCTGCCCACCACTATAGAATCTCCGCCCACACTTCCCCTTGATTGGGTTGATCGATCCCCGATTGCCATGCCTGTCAATTTCCGGACAACTATACAGCTAAGTTGTTGAATATTTTGTGACTAATCTAACTGCCTATGGCAGCAACAGCACCCAGTCAAATTAGTTTCAAAATATTCAGCGGAATATTTATTAAGTAGTAAAGGCATAATTCGTGCAACTACACATAGTCCGTCGTCAACTATGCGTTCGTGGCGTACTTATCTACGTCATTCATGGCGTCATAATGCCGTCATTGATTTTGATGTCATTATATACGCCGCGTATTTAATTATCACGTCATATGGTGGATGGATAATGTAGAAAGGGCCATTGGACTGTTTTAATCCAATGAGCAGAATTCGAGATGTGACAACTGTTCATTTATAAAATGCTAACGAGTGCGACTGTTGACAACAGCAGCTTGCGGCATCGTCATATTAAAATACGTTATCTCGTATTCCATAATCACATATTAATAAATTATGGACAGTTGCTTCCAGATATAAAGGAACTAATTCCGGATTCCCTTACTGACATGTGCAGAAAAGCAACGGTGACAAAATCTGGCATTCATGGAATAATAAATGAGGCAATCATATAACAAAAAGCCGATGGTATGGCCGAAGTCGACGGATAAATTCCTTGTGATTTAGTACGCCTTAAATAGGATTGCAATCCGATTAAGTCACATAAACCACACACTATCATCCAGATTTCCCAACTCGTAAACTCCATGAAAATAGCATTTTATAAGCAAAACTGTGCATCATTAAAATACGATTTGTGATACATTGCTGATTGTTCAAGCACCAATTCCGCCAACGTATATAATTTAATTTTCTCTGCATTACCATCAATTTCACGTGATTGTATTTATGTTTGATATAAGATTCATTTCCGGACGTATTCTCTATCGACTCCCATACGATACTGCATACGCTATGCTTCTCCTAGGACGTGTCTCATATGTTTTCTGTAGAACAATTTGTTTACTACTTTGAAATGAATTTCCAAAGACCAAATCTTGGCTCTGATGAAATGTCATATATTCCTAATTCTAAATCAAATTTCAGTGCGAGATGGTATTGCCTATGGCAGCGATAGGCCGTGCCATGATAGTTACAGCAAAACCATCAACTTTCAGTATGATTTATAGTTATATAACAACGTTTTCTGTAACATATCAACCACATCGGATCATCCACCAGAGAGGCACTGTATGGCTACCGAGTGTATACAAAGTCAGCTATCAGGACTACGATGGCATGGTATGGCCGGATTGGCTAGAATAAATCTGCGCCAATTCACCTTTCCAGAGTTTGCATCGATGATATGGCATCATACGACGTCTTACTGGATGGCGGCATACTCAGTACGTCATAAATCATTCTATTAGGTCCGTCTTTAACTCTTAATAGTCCGACACGTTGCCGGAATTATATGAGTTTACCATTTAATAAACCTGCTGTTGAATATTTTGAAACTTATTTGACTGGGTACTGTTGCAAACGCTTGCCTGTATATGTTTCTAGAAAGTGAAGGTCATGGAGTTCAGAGATCGATCGATCACAACACGAACGAGGTGTGGGTGGAGCTTAGCTAGAACCGGGCAGGGCATAGCTAAAATGGAACGGTCCATTATAAGCTCTAGAAAAGGTGGCTACCTCATGCAGTTTTCCATATTAGTTTTTGTTAGCACATAGGACAACAGGCATGAGGTTCTGGCTAGGCTGTCGTTTTCTCTTATGCTAATTTTCGTTAGTTAGCACATTGGCAAATTCCATCGCATGTTATTGATTCACACATGCGATTGGTAGCAATGTGTAATAGTTTTTTTCTTGCAGGGAACCAAACAACGCTGCCTCAGTTGTTCTGTATGCGTGCGTGCGTGCGTGTGTGCGTGCTTGCGTGCGTGCATGTGTGTGTCAGACATACCGCTTCTCACTCCTAACGCTCGCCCACGGATAGGAACTGCCATCTACTCATCACGCTTTCTTGTTCCTGTTCCACCATAAGGACTTCACATGTGTTGGTCTTTTCTGAGTACTGCATTGGTCTAAGCTCGCTGCAGGTTCATATGTTAGTTTGACGAGGCGGTAAAAGTGGAGATAATAACGTAATCAAGTATGTCGTAGAGGGAGATTCGATGAAACGATTTCTAAGCTAATCTAAATGGCTAAATGCTGATTTGTATTCTGCATGCGTTTCTTGGATCAAATGCATGCATTCGTTGGATACAATAGGGATATATGAAGATTTGACAAGCATATGATGCCCAAATATATGGTATTTGATACAAGGTTACACACTGATTAGCAGCAACTGATTACAGTAAATCGCTTATCAAAATTAAAGAAACAAAAATTCACGTATAGGGAACAGAATAAAACAGGCATAGAATTAGCAAGGAACGTAATAATTAAATCTTCCGGATAACGGATTAGACTAATAATAATAATAATAATAATAATAATAATAATAATAATAATAATAATAATAATGAAGGGATCACTCAGCCTGCTGTTTAGGTTTGGTGAAGAAGCAGTTAAACCTGAATTGACAGAATATAAAATTTTGGGAAATTTTACATGTACGATGTTGGTTATTTTGAAGCTAATTTGTCAGAGAAGTGGGGCGTTATGTCTCTGGCTTTGGTAGCAAAATGTCTCAATTCAATTACTTTAAACGTATACATTCGTATTCAATTATAGATTCATGAAATACTTACAATTCGTACACTCTCTTGACAGACTTTTCGATGTTCATAATAGAGCGAGGCCAATTTGAGTGTGAGGTCAGTTAGCACATACCATATTTAATTATGATCTCATATTCTTTAGTGAAAGTTAGGATAACACGAAAGCCTAATTCCTACAAACCATGGCATAGACCATATTTTATTACGAGGTCTGGTATTAACACTTAAATGCCACCACAATTGTGCTGCCTTTGAGCTGTACAGTAGTCATTTTAGATAATTATGTTAGCATTGGCTCACTCATCAATAGTTCCAGGCACCATTAACTGGCAAGATATATTTTCAGCGACAATTATGCATACACCATATGTAACTAGACACTAATGTATACTACTCAAGTAAATGTATACGTATTTTACTAAAAGTATACGTATTACTCACCATGCCGTTATGTTGTTAGTCTGCTATCTGATAGGCAGTTGGATAATGACAATCTTATAGTCAGACCGACTGACATTGCCTGAACTACAATATTCAAGATTCAAGATTCAACGTTGCTTTATTTCATGGTTTTTCTATACATATAAATAGGCAGTCCATAAAAGGCATGGTCTATGGTGCAATGGACTCCTTACACGCCTTACAACACATGTGTACATTAACATATATATGACACATATCACAAGACAATGGCACATGACAGAATGCTAAAAAAGCTACCTTGATATGAATAGACTTGACGACCCTTCTGGAATTATTAGCCAGTACACTAACCTATTTGGGGATTTTATTAGCCATACAGACTTTCCGTGAGAAAGGATATGAATCTCGCCTCAGAATTATAATGTACAATAGATCATATTTAAGTAGGCCCATATATATGGGTGGTGTGGTGGGGTAGGGGGGTGGGTGGGCAGGGAAGAGCTCATCACTGTAATATAAAGTTGAGATAGGTGGAGTTGTCAAGAATCGGCAGATGCGTTGCTCGTGTGTGGACTATTTAATTGTAGATAATCTAAGATAATATGCTGGCTATCCAAACATATAATTGTGGAAATTATCGAGAACGATGCTGTGGCAAGTTTACATGAGAATCTGCCATACATTTGAGATAATAAATATGCGATTGCTGATGTAACCACATATACCCAATGCAGTTCAAAATCATTTGAATTGGAATAATAGCTTCTGATTTGGACATCATTCATTTCCATAGTAGTGTGGACATCATGACGGTACTGTTTGCCTATCTAGTCTCGCTGTGCGTTTGTTAAGTAAAAGCCGCTGGACAACATAGGCCCCTGTCTGATTTAGATCCAGGTTAGTCACGATAGATAACATACACTAACCCAGATAATTGCCTCCATAATTACCTCATTCAGAGTTGCATTATCCGATGCAAAGGCTAATTACCTGGCTTAATTGTAGTGTGTGTAGTGTCGACCCGATTAGTAATGAATAATAGATCAAGTATATAGGCAGAAAAGCGATGATTAGCCCATTCGTTCTATATACGACGATAAACCTTCCCACGCATGGGGGTAGCATTTAAGGCGTACTGTAATCAGCAAGTGCCTGTAAAAGGATTTACAGGCAAACGGTTCGATTATTTGGCAGATCAGGAGAGATGTTGCGGATAAAAATTGCTGTGTGATAGCAATGTGATTCTGGCAATAATGTCAACATGATTGGAAGTTAATACCTTTTTAGTTGTAATTGATATTGATCGACAAATCAGCCTTCACAAATGGGCATCATCATGCGAAACACGGTGACAAAAATATTGGATTTATTCATGCCATTTTGATGCATATTTATGTGTGAAATATTGTCGAAAATCAAAACGTCTTGCCATATGTACGTGCGTGCATGCTTGGGCCTCTCAAACAATAACATTATTGCAATCAGTGTTGGCTATCCGCGGTGTCGTAACCATACTTGCACATTATTGTTAAACTGTTTTAAGACGAGCAAATACATTTTAATAAAAAGCTTGCAAATGTGAATGGAATAATTTTAAATAGTTTCAAGTCTGAAAGAATAGAATGCTGCATGTGGCGCAATCGTTTGATGTACATTTGTGAGACTAATCAGTAACGAAATGCTATGGTGATAACACGTTTATTATGAAATATTAAGGGCATGGTCAGAATCAACGTGAACATCGGAAATTATAGCGAGCGTCATGATTATCCTCCCAAACCTTCATATTCAATTCATCGCACTTGCTTGGTAACACCTCATTTGGAATGCAATAACCCTCATTCCAAATTAACAAAGCGCACGTATAATACATTTATTATGAAATACAACTTGTTTGAGGTCCTCTATTGCCAGTGTGAGAAACAACCTCAGGCCATCGTTCAAGACTGTTTTAACGCTATCTACTCACCGGGCAAACATTCATGTGCATAGACATGTGTTCACATTCACAACACTCATGAATACTGGATTGCGATATCGTTTCATGGTGCCACTTCGTGTTTGCCAGTCCACATACACTGTTCAATGCAAATATCATCATACACAGGAAGCCCATGATTTCCTCAACTAATCTTTCGTTTGAAGACGACATATAATTGCTTCTATATGCTTGACGGGAATAATGGGGATGCCATAGAATCTTTGTATTTTCAGTTTCACGGCAATATGAGGTGAAGTGGAAATCTCCGTTGATCATATGGGTGCAATGGAATTCTACCTGGCCACTGTTCACTGTATCTACATCGATATATGCGTAATAACGTGTATGCATTCTACTAGACCTTACTTATGAGAACATACTGAATTGGCGAGGCCACTTGTATATAGGTGCATAGTTTGAAAATCCAACGTTCCATGGGTATATCAGCCATAGCTGTTTCGAACCACTGTATTTGAGGACTGTATGCCAATGGTTACTGCAATGGGACGCGGCTGCATACATGTGCACTTTACTGATTATATATGTGGTGAGATAGCAAACAGTAGCATAGGCATATAGAGGTCCGTTCTCTTGACTACCCACAGCACACCTCGACACCCAGACACGAACATGCACATAGTCACTCTACGTGATGTTGAAATAGTACATCGAGCATTAAACAGTTGTAATTCAGCGACTATCAAATGCAATATTTTATGTGATGGATTTTGTTCTGTGCATGCGTATGTCCATATAACACCCCCGTCGATATCGCATTGACATCACAGAGTACATTCGAAAAGTCAACACAATGGCTCTCCCAATGTCAGTAGAACTCCAAATCATCCCAGTCCAAACATAAGAGAAGCAGTGTCTGTTATGTGTGCTGGAACATTGCGAGGCAGGTGGATGGAGGTTGAGATGTGGTGGATGAGGGTTGCGGTGGTGTGGCATGCTCCATCAAGCATAACCTATGAATAAAGTATATGAGACAAGGTGTTCCGTTAAATGGTCTGAATGGTTTCTCTGGGTGTTTACATTTCACCGTCTTCTGGTAGAAAAATCTTCAGATAACTTCCGTCTGGAAGGCAAAACTAGTGCCAGACAGAGGATGGGTGGTGGATCCACAGATGAAATCAGTGTAACGCCCTTAACACTTACCATTCAAACCATTGAGACACTATTCAATTGTTTCCCTTGTAGTTAAATAGATTTACAACAGGTGGCAGTGCATGCTCGGTTTGAAGCCCAACGACTGCACTGTTCTGCATGCAATCAATAACAACACAAGTTAGAAGTATTTTAAAAGAATGCCACAGAAGGCTAATTTACTGACATTTTCTAGCTACGTACGCCATTCTCATGTTCCAAACTCGCCAGCTGCTTACACAAAATCCGTAGCTTTTTGTCTCGTGTATTTGACTTATGGCAATTGTGTTGGGTTGAGGACTAACCATCTATCATTAAGCAAGATCATTTCCACAACAGCACCTAACAATACTGTGCGAAGCACAACCACTGCCACCACTCAGCGTGTCCTTAGTACTGTACCGGCACACCCCATCTCTGCCATTCCTTCCGGCACAGTAGAATCAGTTATTAAATATACACCTGTGCAAAAGTTAAGCACCAGCAAAAACAATAGAACGTAGAAACATGATGGTACAACTAGGCTGCCATACTTTTTGTCCCCGCGTTAGCTGACATAATTCCAAGTACGAAATGCACATGCATGCATGACTTCACGCCGCTTGATGTCCGTGCGTGGCGGGAAACAGCACACGTGTTCAGTTATGTAAAAGTCCAGTTTGAGGTGTAGAACATTACATACAGATTTAGGCGACAAGATTAGGAATTTTGTGTTCATGGCCGTGGTTTATTTGGACAGAGAGAATTAGCTCTTGATTGTGAACCGCTATGGCAAGGCGAAGGTTAAGTGATAGTGTGAAATGGCAAATCATAGGCATGCATACCACTGGTATGTCATGCAGAGAGATTGGCAGACAGCTGAACATTAACCATACTGTAATCAGTCGTGTGATTGCAAAACATGGGCAAACTAACGAGGTGAACGACAGGCCTAGATCTGGAAGACCGAAGAAGATTACTGCCCGTGATGATCGAGCCCTAGTACGCCTTGTTAGGAGATCTCCATTCACCAACAGCAGAGTGCTCAGCCAGCAATGGAAACGCGCAATAGAGTGTCAATGTCTACCGTCAAAAGGAGACTGTATGCTGCTGGCATGAAAGCTAGGAGACCTGTCAGACGTCCTCTCCTCACTGCACACCACAAAGAGGAGCGTCTGAGGTGGTGCAACGAAAGAAGACACTGGAACATGAGATCCTGGAGACGGGTACACTGGTCCGATGAAAGTCGGTTCCTGCTTCATGCCACAGATGGTCGAACTCGTGTATGGAGGTCCAGACGCACGGCGTACGACCAACGTAACATCATGAAGAAGTTCCATTTGGTGGAGGTTCCGTTATGATATGGGGGTGCATCTCATTTGATTGTAAGCTGGATCTGTTGACTGTACCTGGAACACTAAATGGACAAAGATATCAAGATTCCATAATGGATAGAGTTGTGGTCCCTCATTTTGTAAATCATGCACCTGGAACCCACCCTATATGCATGGATGACAACGCCCGACCACATCGTGCTAGAGCTGTGCATGAATACCTCCGCCAGAATGCCATCGAAACCCTACCATGGCCAGCAAGGAGCCCTGACATGAACCCTATTGAGCATATCTGGGACATTCTGGGAAACATGGTGAGAAGGAGGGATCCTCCTGTGCAGAACCTACAGGAATTAACAGACGCACTCCATCTTGAATGGCAACGAATACCACAATGGTGTATCAGTCGGTTGGTGACCAGCATGAGACGTCGTGTCCAGGCCGTCATCCAGGCACAAGGTGGATATACCCGGTATTAATAATGACAGTCTCAAACTCGTGCACAGATCTTAAACTTCGTTTTCAGACACCATTAATGACAATCTAGCCACGTGTGTCAACTGTAGGGCAATAGTTGTCAGTTGTGTCAACGTAACCATATTCAGGCCTCATTTTCAAGTTCAAACAAAAACATACAGTGTTTCCCCACCATCATAATCAACATTCCTCTAGTTGCATTATTACCTCTTGCACTAAGATGGATGGGTACATAATGGTTTATGCTATTGCTTTCTTTATAGCACATGAATATACCCTCGCATGTGCGTAAAAATAGGGTGGTGCTTAACATTTGCACAGGTGTATATATTGTCTGTCGGAACGGATTCTCTAAAATAATATATATATATATATATATATATATATACATGTGTGTGTGTGTGTGTGTGTGTGTGTGTGTGTTTGTGTGTGTGTGTGTGTGTGTGTGTGTGTGTGTGTGTGTGTGTGTGTGTGTGTGTGTGTGTGTGTGTGTGTGTGTGTGTGTGTGTGTGTGTGTAATTCAGTACTATTTAGCTTACTAAGATTGCCACAGAGATGCATGCCGCTATCAGTTTGATGATACTTTTCCAAATAAACATTACGCTGGAATTGTTGTAGCTCAGATTGAGGCGAATGAACTAATTTTCGCTAGGGTTTTGAAATGCTCATTTGTTCTCGTTCGTTTTCAACATTATTTGGGACGTATAATCATACACGTTGACAATGCTATCACTATAAACTCAGCGTAGGCGTGTTGACCACAGAAATAAATGCCGGGTCCAGTCTGTTAAATTGGTTTGCTAAGAGTGTATTGATAATCGAGCAGCAAGCTCATCAACAAAGAAGGCAATAATTCCACGACATCACAAAAGTAATATTATTTAGCTTCTTTAAAGCATATTTTAAGAAAGTGTAGTTATGTTCATTAATCATCGTGTACTCATGTGTCAAACCTGTTTTCGACTCTTTGAACACTGGATTTCTTTCTGTGGTCGCCACACCCACCCTGAGTATAGAGTAATAACATTACTTTTGAACCTTGAGTTCAAAGATTAAGAGAAAGTGTACAAGGACAATGGACCATTACATTTTATCCATCAATCGTATGACGTCATAATCAACTGCATGCCATGTAGGATACTGTCATGATGATTGACGTCAGGAATGACACAGATAAGTTCTTCACAAATTCATAATTGATGATGGACTAAACATGTGTCCCTACTATTTAATACACATGATTTTCAAAATATTCAACAGGTTGCCTGTATAATTTTAAGGAAATTGATAGTCAGGGAGATCAGTGATCGGTCGATTCCAATTCTAGGCGAAGCCTTCATGGAGATTAGCTAGAGATGGGCGGGGCATAGCAAACACTGGATCCCTCCATTGCATAGTCAACAATCAGATTTGCATTAGAGTAGGCCATTATATGATGCTCATCATCAATAATATAGTGTAATCTTAGGATCCGGAAAATTCATCGATTTTTTTAAATATTAAATTAATCTATCAGCTGCAATTCTCAATTGGATTGTTTTAATCAGTTAAGCAGAATTCGAGATGTGACAACTTCACGGTTTGCTGTATGCTTCCCAGAGGTGTAAACGTGCACTGTGTTTTCTCTGCCACTATGTGCATGTGTAAAATGGTAACGTGCCCGATTGCTGATAACAGCAGCTTACTGAATCGCCATATTAAAATGCGCTATTTTTTATTCCATAAGCACATAGTAATACATTAAACCCAATTGCTTGCAGATATTAAAGCGCTAAAGCCAGATTCAATACATGGCTTGCACAGAAAGACAACGGTGAGAAAATCTGACATTCATGGTATAATAAATGAGGCAAAATATAACAACACAACGACTGTATGACCCAAGTCGATGGATAAATTGCCCGTGATTTATTACAGATTAAATAGGATTGCAATCCGATTAAGTCACAAACCTCACAATCTCCTATTGATTTCCCACCTCTTACACTGCATTGAAAATTGCATTTTATATGCAATGCTATGCATCATTAAGATAACATTGTGTATGGATTGCTGATTGTTTAAGCACAAATTTTGCGAAATTGTCTGATTTGATTTTCTGCATTGCCACCAATTTCACGTGATTGCAGCTAGGTTTGGTGTCTGATGCATTTCTGGGCACATTCTCTATCGACTCTCATATGTTACTGCATTCGCTATACTCCTCCTAGGGTGTGCCTCATACGTTTTGTGCAAAACAATTGCTTTAACACTTTGAACTGAATTACCAAGGAGCAAATCTTGGCTATGAACTAAGAAGTAATATATACCCATTTATAAATCAAATTGTAGTGTGAGATTATGTTACCTATGGCAGTGATAGGCCCTGCCATGATAGGTTCAGCAAGATCCTCACATTTAATAATAATTTAGAGTTAAATAGCAGCGTGTTGTTACGATATCGCACGCATGGGATCGTCCACCACAGACACAATACACGGCTACAGACAATATATACGCTATGAGGGCGATGCATGGCAATGTATGGCAGGATTACCTGGAACAAATAGAGCACACACGAGTTACTAGGTAGGCTGTCATTTTCTCGCATGCAATTCTTGGTTAGTTAGCACATTGGAAAACTCCATCTCCCGTTGCTGATACCCGCATGCATCTGTCTCGCATGCATGCGATGTACAACGTCCAAGCAATTGGTAGCAAGAAGTAATAGTGGGTTTCTTGCACTGAACCAAGCAACGTTAACGCAATCATTTTGTGTGTATCTCAGACAAAATACCTTTCACCTCCGACACTCGATCACATATATGCGCTGCCCTCTACTCAACACGCGTTCTTGTTCCTGTCACACCTCAAGTGTGTTGAACTTGTATCGGTACTTTCTTGATCAAAGCTTGCTGCAGATTCATATGCCCGTTAGCCGCAGAGGTAGAAAGTGGAGATAATAAAGTAACCACGCAAGTTTTAGATGGTGATTGGTTGACGATATATCTAGGCTAATATAAATGGCTATATGCCGGTTTCAAGTCTACCCTTGTTTCTTGAATCATGCGCATTTTCGGCAGGCATCTGATACCCAAATATATGGTATTTGATACAAGGACCAGCTGTTCACTACATCCAAGTATCAATGATACACAATGATAAACTGCATCCGCTTACAGCAAACCACTTTTCAAAATGAAAAAAGTATTCACGTCTAGGGAACTGAATAATGCATAGAATTATCAATGAACATGATAATAAAACAGCATTCTTCCTATGCTGTGTGAGATAGTGAATGGACTGGTATTATAATAATCATAATAATGATATAATAAAATTGATGTTTTACTCGCCATGCCCTTATAGTGTTAGTCTGTTCTCTGATGGACAGTTGGCTATTGACAATCGTATAGTCAGGCCACATTGCATTGCTTGAACTACCATATTGTATGATGTCTATCAAAACAGTTAATCGTGGAGTTTATGTAGCAAGTATCTGCGGCAACAACGTTTACATATATTATTAATTGCATTATGTTCAGAATATTCATGTATCTGTCAATTGTAATGATACTTTCCTGTAAGATTACCTTTAAACTATTCAAGAGTGTACAGGATATTTGCCTTAAATTCGAGATAACATACGATTGCAGATCTAACCAAGCATCCCAAAATGCCGTCCAAAATCATTCAAATCAAAATTATAGCTTTTGAGTGTGACGCATTCATACCACAGGAGTGGGGACATTATGATGGTAATGCTTGCCTATCTAGTCTCACTATGCGTGTGTTGAGTACAATGTAATGAACAACTCAGGCCTCTGTCTGCGTTAGATGCAGATTTGGCACGAAAAATAATCTGCACTAAGTCATATAATTACGTCCATAATTAACACATTCAGAGTTGCATCCTCCTCAGAATAGACTAATTACATGACTTCATGAGAACGTGCGTATCAAGGGCTAATGAATAAGGCATCTTATATATAGACATACAGTATGGAGTAGCCCATTCTTTCCATATACTTTCATAATACTATTCTAAAAATGTGGATACATGTAGTCGCAAGACGTGCTGTAATCAGCTAATGCTTGACAGGCAAATGGTGAGATTATTTAGCGGATTTCTAGAAAGGTTGAGATAAAACTCGAGGTGTGGTAGGCAGTGCGATTTTTTTTGTCCGTACCTTTATAGACTAAATTTATTGATCGACAAAACCACTTTCACAAATGACCATCATCACGGGAAACATGTTGACATAAAGACATAAAGATATGGGATGTATTCATACCATTTGAGGCAGATTTATGTGCGAAAGATTGTAAAAAATAAACAAACTCTTGGCATATGTGTGTACGTGCATGCATGTGCACCTCCTGCAGTGTAGTATTTCACTCATTGCTGGCTATCCACGGTGACATAACCATGCTTGCAAATTATGGTTATAATGTTTTAAAACTAGTCAATGCATTTTAATGAAAAGCTTGCAAATAAGAATGGAGTACATTTAAATAGTGTTAGGTTTGAAAGAATAGAATGCTGCATTTGACACTATCGCGTGTTGCCCATGTGCCTGCATTCTCAGTACTTAAGAGCTATGGTGATGACAACTATATTGTAAAACATTAAGAAACTGTTCAGAAGCAACTTGAACATCAGCAATTATAGTGAGCCTCGTGAATATACTCCCACACTTCCATATCAGATGTATCACACTTGCATAGTAACACCTCATTTGGAACTCGCTAGATATCATTCGGCATCCAAACTAACTAAACATGTGTAATAACTTTGATATGAAATAACAACTTGTTTGAGGGCATATATCGCCAGTGTGAAAAAGCAACCGCAGGTTATTGATCACTTCTGGTTTAACATTATCTACTCGCCGTTCAGTGGTTCATGTACGTAGGCCTGTGTTTACATTCACACCTCTGATCAATACTGGATTATGAGTTCATTTCCTGGCACCACTTCATCTTTGCCAATCTACTTAAATTGTTCAATGCAAATAGGACCAGGACATAGGAAATCCATGATTCGCTTGGCTGATTTTGTGTTTGGAGACCAAGATATAATTGAGTATATGAGCTTGCGAGAAATGATGATGATGCTATACAGGTTTCACATGTTCTGCTTGACGGCGATGTGAGTCGAAGTGAAATTATTTTTTGGGTCAGATGGGCGTACGTGAATTCCATCATTCAGTTGGTATACATCGATATATGTCTATTAACGGTTGTGTGTTCAATTGGACTTTAATTATGAGAACACATTGAATGTGAAATGAAAGGCCATTTTTATGTACAGGAATTATGTGAAATTCCGATGTTCTCTGTACTTATCAGCCATATTTGTTTCTAATCACTGTATTTGAGGAATGTATTACAATAAGGTGCATTCCATTGCCGGTCCAGAGCAGACCTTCACACACTGGCACGATTCACTCAGCGTTTTGTTGAAGTAGTACACAGAGCAGTAGCTTGGTGTACATCAGCAAATGCCAATTGCAATATTTTATGGATTTTGTGATGTACATATCGCCATATCAGGCCGCACCCCCGTCTCTCCAGTCTCCACCACATGCCACAATTGTCACCGCAAATTAAATTCGAAACCCCAAAGCAAATGGCTCTCCCAATACCAGTGTATGATGCATTGTATTATGCGCCCATACGACGGTGGACAGGCAATGTGTGCTATGTGTGCTGGAACAGCGCGCATCAGTTGTGTGAGGGGGGGGGGGCGCGCATTGTAGGTGGTCGGGTAGGGTGGGGGCTGGATGGTGTTCCCCATATAACATAACGTGTGGATAGATTATATGTGATGCAAAGCCACTACGAAAATATGGAGAATTATAGACAATGTATTTTTTAAAATAGTCTGAATAGCCCAAGAGGCGGCTAAATGTCACAGTCTAGTGGCAGGAAACGTATCAGACAACTTCTGTCTGGCAAGAGAGACCATTCCCGGACAAACACAGGGTGGTCTGTCCCGTGATGAAATCAGTCCTAATGTCCTTAGCAATGTTCATCCGTGACGATGTTCATTCAAATCATTGAGAAAATATCCGGTTGCTTTCATTATAGACGAACATATTTACAACAGGTTGCTGTGCCTCTTTGGCTCGAAGCCCAAAGACTGCACTGTGCTGCATGCAATCGAGCACAACAAGAGTTAGAAGTGTATTACAATAAGGCCACACAACGGTAATCTACACACGTTGTCTAACTAACTAGCCCATTTTCCTTTCAAACATTTATTTTTGGCAATATGCAGTTCATTCAATGAGATACAGCGTGAATAAAATGCGGTTGTGAGTTTGCCGTACGACCGATGTGTTGTGTTGACAACGCCCCATCCAACTATCAATAAACAGCATCATGCCCACACCGACAACAGCCTGCACTGTGCGAAGCACCACCACACACTACTTCCTCATTGATGTAGGAGCACGTCGCATCTCTGCCGTCCATTCCAGCACAGTAGAATCAGTTCTGAAATGGAATGGCTGGCACAACAGGTTCTCTACAACAAATATATGTAATAATTCAGTAATATGTGGCGTAATAAGATTGTCACACAGACGTATGCTGTAGGTGGTTCGGTTGTAATTTATATTTCCAAGCAACCAAGACACTGGAATTGTTGTAGCTCATATTGATGGGAATGACCTAATTTTGATTAGGATTGAGCATGCTCATTTGTTCACCTTCATTACTAACAGTCCTAGACTAATTCATTGGCAACGCGCTACACGTTGTTTATTGACTATAACTGCGCTTGTACACGTTGCTTATTGACGATAACTGCACCCGTGCTGTAAGTCTTTCTTAAAATATGCTTTGCAGATCTTCAAATAATATAGCTTCTGTAATGTCGTGGTATTATTGCCTTCTCCATTGATACCTTTGCTGCTTACCTGTCGATAAACTCAGGTAAGAGGCATTGAACAAGGACGATTGCACAGTGACCAATCTGATTTACATTAGCGTTGCTCAGGAGATGATGCTAAGCATCCATAATAGGTTTAAATCAAGGATACCGAAAGTGTATAGATATTTGAGTAATTAAATTAATCTACCAGTTGCAATTCTCAATCGGATTGTTTCAATCGTGTAAACAGAAGTTGAGATGTGGTATCTCTACGTGTTGATGTGTGGTTCCCAGAAAAAACTGTGCGTATTGATGTGCGTATTCTTGAGGTACGCATGCACTATATTGTCTGTGTTGTTATGATCGATTGCAAAATGGTAGCGTGCGCGATTGCTGACAACAGCAGCTTACGAAATGGTCTTATTAAAATACACTAGTTTGTATTCCATAATCACATATTAATCAACTATGGCCCGTTTCTTGCAGATATAAATGCTCTAATTCCGATTGTATACAGAGAAGCAACGGTGAGAAAATCTGACGTTCACGGAAAGAGAATTGAGGCAAACGATAAAAAAACGACGACGGCATGGCCGAAGTCGCTGGATAAATTGCCAGTGATTTAGTATGCCTCAAATAGGATTGCAATCCAAATAATTCACATAAACCTCACAGTATCCTGCAGATTTTCCAACTATTACAATCCATGAACAATTGTATTTGATAAGCAGATCTCTGCATCATTAAGATGGGTTTCTTTATGGATTGCAGACTGTTTAAGAACCAATGTCGGCATATTACCAAACTTGATTTTCTCTGCACTAGCATCACATTCCCATGATTGCATCTATATCTGATATATGGTGCACACATGGACACATTCTCTATCGAATTGCGTACGCTACTACATGAGCTCTGATCCTCCTCGGACGTGTCTCAGACATTTTCTTTGAACTGAATTACCAAAGCCCAACTCTTGGTTATGGTGTAACAAGTAATACACACCAAATTCTAAATCAGCTGTTGTTTAAGGCAGCGACACGTCATGGCATGATAGTTTCAGCAAAATCATTAATCTTCAGTTTGATGTATACTTATATAACACCTTTTTGGCTAAAAATCAAACACATGGGATCATACAAAAGAGACGCAATGCACGCCAACTGAGTGCTATGGGGACGATGTGTGGCAAGTTATGACAGGGTTAGATGGGACACGTCGATACCAATTACCTGCTCAAGGAGGCGGCTACCTCATCCTATTTTCCATACCAGCGTGTCTTGGCACATTAGGTCTGCATGAGGTACTGCCTATGTTAATTGTATGTTAATCACTGGTATACAGTTGGAAAAAAGCAATTGCAACCCCACGATGAACACATGCATCACGCTTACGCATGCTATCTAAAACTGTTAGGCAATTGGCAGCAAGATGGAATAGTTCTTGCATTGAACCAAGCAACCCTTCCTCTAGCATCATGTATGTGTGCCAGACATAGCGCCTGCCACCTTGGACACATGCCCACGGGCGTGATCTCCCTCTATTCAACGCGCTTTCATATTCCTGTCCCACCTCAAGGGACTTGTGTTGGTCCTGTCTCGGTACTGTATTGTTCTA
Organism: Chaetoderma sp. LZ-2023a; assembly: GCA_034401795.1. Taxonomy (NCBI): domain Eukaryota; kingdom Metazoa; phylum Mollusca; class Caudofoveata; order Chaetodermatida; family Chaetodermatidae; genus Chaetoderma; species Chaetoderma sp. LZ-2023a. The sequence continues at coordinate 45,740,024 of CM067368.1, forward strand.
AGCTCGCAGCAGAGTCGTATGTCAACGTGTTATATGGAGACAATAACGTAAGCAAGCATGTCTTAGATGGTGATTAGAGGAACATACTTGTATGGCTAACCTAATCTAAATGACTGTATGCTGGTTTCTATTCTACACATGTTTCTTGGATCATAGAAATATATCCGCTAGACAAAATGGAGATATACGAAGATTTGACAAGCATATGAGGCCAACATATATTAAATTTGATACAAAGAGCATTTGTCCACTACATCCAAGTATAAATGTTACAAAATGATAGACAGCATCCGGTTACAGCACATCGCTTTCAGAATGATAAAACAATTCATGTATAGGGAACTGAATAATGCAGGCGTATAATTAGCAGCGAACGTGCTAATTAAACATACTTCTTCCCATTCTGTGTGAGATATTGCGTTGATTGGTAAAATAATAATAATGGAGAGATCAATCCTTCTACAGTTTACGCGTGTTGCAACGGATTTCAAACATTTAAACCTGAATTGCCGGAAGCTAACATTCCAGGAACCTGTAGATGTACGATGCTGAGTATTTTGGCGCTAATGGACCTTTCCAGTTTCAGCTATGCCCGCCCATCTCTAGCTACGTTCCACCCACACATCACCGTGTTGGGGTCGACCTCTGAACTCTCCGACTATCAATTTCCAGAAAACTATACAGCGAACTAATGAATATGTTGGAACTAATTTGATTGGGCGCTCTTGCTGACTATGAAATTAGTTTCAAAATATGCAACAGTATGTTTTATTAAATAGTAGATACATATAATTCGTACAACGTGTCGGACTATTAGGATATAAAGGCGGGATAAATACAATTATTTATGACGTACTGATTGTGCCGTCTTCTTACACGCCGCTTAGCTGATTGTGGTGCCATACGACGTTAGACTGATAGATGGATACTCTGGACAGGTGCATTTGTCTGGGGAAGTGAGGGTGTCCTATTAGTGACTATGACAGCACAATATCCTAATTAAATTAGTTTGAACATATACGTGATTATTAAAATTGTACATCGCTTGATTCAATTTGAATGCGAGGTCAATTAGTATATTTGATTACGACGTTATATTCCTGAGTGGCAGATCTGATCACTGCATAGTGTTATTCCTACAAACCATAGCAGAGACCATATTTTATTCAGAGGTCTGGTATTAACACTCAAATGCCACCACAGTTGTGCTGTCTTTCAGCTGAACAGTAGTCGTTTTAGATAAGTCTGTTAACTTTGCCTCATTTATCAATAGTTTCACGCCCCATTAATTAGCAAGACATATTTTCAGTGAAACAAATGTTTATTTGCCACCCCAATGCGGCGTTAGCCTGTTCTATGATGGGCCATTGGTTAACGGTACTGATAGAGCCGGGCTGGCGAACATGTATTAAACTGTGTGGTAGTATGATGTCTATCAAACAATGTAATTGTGGAAATTGTATTCCAAGTTGTTGCCACAACCAATTTTAGATTTATTCTTAAAGGGGAACGCGAGTCCCTCTATAATACGTTGTATAAAATGAATCTACATACCGTAACGTTTTCAAAAATATAATTGTAAGCTCTGTGCGGAAATTATATATATATATATATATATATATATATATATATATATATATATATATATATATATATATATATATATATATATATATATATATATATATATATATATATATATATATATATATATATATATATATATATATATATATATATATATATATATTTCGTTATTTAAATATGTGATTCATTAGTTACATTTCTATTCTCGGGTGGGGCGTACGTATGACGTCATATGTTGAACGTTTTTCACAATAAAATTGCGAATTGCGTTTTATAAAGGGGTTATCGTCAGTAGCGTTAGGACTATATAAACTATGTTTGCGGAAATGTTGACGACTGTATAATAACAGTCCAGTCTCTGCCTGCTTTCTCTAATTGTTCCGATTTTGACATCGAGTTTTGATCTTCAGATAAATGAATGACGCGATATATATGAGTACAATTGCCACTTTTGAATCAACACCCTCACCGGCGCTACGGCAGATAAGGTTATTCAAGTTTCACCTATTAATATGAGAGTTTAAAGAGTTCTTACACGCATCCTAATACATCTTTAGGTATGTATGTGTTCATGCTAGCCTCAACACTTCCTGAGATATTATAATATCGTGTAATTGGCAGGCATTTTCATAGAAAGGGGCCATCTTAATGTTCGGCAAACAATGTATGAAAATAACAAATATATTCCATACATTCGCGATGATGGAATACACGGCTTAGTCTCTTCAATCGGCACATACTTAACTGATGTCGATAGCACTAGAACCGATAGCGATATCACCATGCACACGCATGCACTCCTGTCTTCAGAGTGACGTTATCATGGAGCTTGTTGGATGCGATTCAACCTATGACGTCATATGTGTAATTAACTTGCAGAAAAGTATAGCGACACAGCGTTTTGTAACACCATTTTAATCGGGTTTATATATAAATGTTGCAGAAAATTTTAACACAGTACCTTAAATATGGGCTCTAAGATAGAACTACGTGTTTTATGCAAACGAGGGTGACCCTTCTTGTGTTCTCCTTTAATTACGTAAGTGTCAGAATATTCAAGATAAAAGGAGGATTAGCCTAGTTAGCGGCCATACTGGAGGGATCCATTTCGAGCTATGACACCCATATCTAGCTATGATCCCTTATATCTAGCTATGCTCACCCATATCTAGCTATGCTCACCCATATCTAGCTATTCTCACCCATATCTAGCTAGGCTCCCACGTATTTAACTATGTTCCGCCAATTTCTAGCCAAGTTCCCCACACGTGTAGCAGGTGTTGAGGTAGATCGGACCCTGAATTAGAATCCCAGTAACACGATAAATATAAATGTAAGCTGTTGCACACTTAAAATCTAATTTGACTGGGTGTTGCTGCCTATGGCAGGAAAACACCCTGTCAAATTAGTTTCAAAGTGCTCATTAGAATGTGTTTTAAATGATAACTGCATCAAGGACTTAACATTCGTACAATTGGGTACCTATTTCAACTTCATGACGTAGTATCTCTGACAATTATGATTGTGACGTCAGCATATGGGCGACGTAATTGAGTATGACGTAATGCACTTGATTGGCAGATCGGAGTCATCCATTGTATGCTATTATATGAATACGTCTCTAATCACAGTGGATGCTGCTATATCAAATACACCGCTGTCGATGCAGCTGTCTTGAATGTGCATTTCTACTCACATGTACAAACTACTTAACGTTTTGAATCTTCAACACCAAGCACCCCCCCCCCCCCCCCGACCCAACCCTCGTTGAAATATTTTGAAATTAATTTGACTATACGATGTAGCTGTCAATAGCAGCGACATTTTCCTGTAAACTTACATTAAAACTATTAAAATAATAACATGAATGTGTGTCATAAATTTGAGATATGGTTTCAGGGCTAAGCATATGCCTACATCTCCAATGCACAGATTTTAATTCCGAATTATAACATTTGACTGTGACACATTTTCCTCCATAGTAGTGTGGACATGCCGGTGGCAGTGGGTGTCTATGTACTCTCACTATGCATGTGCTAAGTACAAGACAATGAACAACATACACCCCTGTCTGATTTAGATTCCGGTTAGTCACGCCAAATAACCTACGAGAAGACAGATAATTGCCTCCATAATTACATCTTCAGGAGTTGCATCGTCCAATGAATAGACTTATTATACAGCGTCATTGGAGCGTATGTAGCGTGAGGTCCATAACTAATGAATAATACAGCATACATATATATATATATATATACATATGCATACATATATACATATGCATACATATATACATAGGCACATAAATATATACACATACATATATCCATACATATACACATATACATATACACATATACCAGGGCTTCAACTAACTTCTACAGCAAGGATTAGTCCATTCATACCATATACAGTCATACGCTATTCTATACAATTGGAGAGTCCCAATATCTGGTGGAATCAGTAAATACGTGTAATTGGATGTACAGTCAAATGTGTATATTATTTGCCAGATCGTTAGAGATGTTGAGATTGCGGCGTGGTTGCAATGGGTGTCTGATAACAATGTTAACATGATTTTAAGTTAGCGCCTTTCATGTCTAAATTTATTGATTCACAACGCACACTCACAGGAAATGGCCATCATCATGAGACATAGAGTGAGATAGACACGGTAAGTTAATCATGTTATTTGATGCAGTTTTATGTAGGGAATCTTCTCTCGAAAATCAGAAAATCATATATATGTGTGTGCGCGCGCGCGTGTGTACGCCCGTGTGTGCGTGCGTGTGTGCGCATGCGCTCGTGTTTGCAGGCTTGCCTACTTACGCGCGGGCGTGTGTGTGCGTGCGTGCGTTCACGTTTTCGATGGTGCATGTTTGCGTTCGTTCGTTCGTTCGTGCATGCGCGCGTGCGTGCGTAGAAGTGCGTGCGTATGTGCGTGCTGCGTGCTGCGTGCTGCGTGCTGCGTGCGTGCGTGCGTGCGTGCGTGCGTGTGTGTTTGTGCGCGCGCGCATGACCGTCTGTGCGTGAGTGTGCCCCATTAGCAATGCATTACTATTTGGGGTGACGTAGCAATGCTTATAAATTAGTGTACAATGTTTTTAAATTAGCTAATAATGAAAACCCTTGACAATATTAATATAATAGAACAATGTTAAATAGTGCCAAGTTTGAAAGAATATAATGCTCCATTTGGCATTAACGTTTTATCCGCATTTGGCAGAATGAACCTTTCCAGTTTTAGCTCTGCCGCGCTGTTGGGAGCAATCGATCGCTGCACTCTCTGGCTCTAACTTCGAGAGCACTATGCAGGTTGGCTGTTAAATATTTTGAAACTAATACAGCTGGTTGCCGTTGCTGCCTAAAGCAGCAGCAGCGCCCAGCCAAATTAGTTTCAAAATATTCAACAACAGATTTATTAAATATCAAAGACATTCAATTCGTACGCAGTTGTAAGCATTTAAGACTGACTAAATCAGGGCATTCATGTTGTAATTGATCATGACGTCATCCTACGCGCCCCGTAGATGATTATGATGTCATTTAATAGATAGCGCATTCAGCCTGTGAACTAACTATACATGTGCGATAAATTTGACATGAAATGACACTAGCTTGGGGTTCGTTGTCACAGATGTTTAAAACAGCCTCAGGTTAAAGACTGGGTTGACACTATAAATACGTCAGTCGCATGTTCATGTGCGTAGACTGTTCATGGTACCACTTCATGTTTTCCAATGCATTTAAACTACTCAACGCAACTAGTAACGGGTCATAGGAAATCCACGATTCTCTCGGCTGCTCTTTTGTTTGGGGACCCGGAAGAGTTAATTGAATATATGAGTCTGGGAGTAATAATATGGATGCTATAAATTGATTTTTTCTCTTTGCTGACGAGATGGAATGGAATTGTTTGTGGGTCCGATGGATGTAAGGGAATTCTACTCTTCCGTTGTCCACTGTATCTACATCGATATATGTGTAGTAGTAACCTTTGTGTATTCTATTAGACAATAATTATGAGGACATATTGAATGCATGAGGAAAGGCTGGTTTGCAATCTACACGCATATTGTGCGGACATCCAGTGGTCTATATACTTATCAGCCATCGCTGTTTCACATAGCGCATGGTGATATTATTCGCGCGTCAGTGATGTAATGTTTTCTGTGTGTTCTGGAACAGGGTGTGGCAGGTGGAGGTTGGGATGGGGGCGTGCCCCATGAAATGTAGCTTTTGGAGAAAATATATGTGATGCAAAGCCGCCACAAAGATAGAGGGATATATGAACAATTTGTTTCTTAATATGGTCTGCCTGACTACCCATGGGTTTTACATTTCACAGTTATCTGGCGGAACAAACATCAGATAACTTCTGTCTGACAGGGGGACATCGTTCCAAGTCAGGTGTACGCTGTTCTATCCGAAACCGAAATGGGTCTTTAGCAATTTCCATCAAATCTTTGAGAACATATTATGCAGTCGTTGTCATTATATGTACATGAATTTATAACAGGTGACGGTTACAGTTTGGCGTTAAGCCCGAAGATGGCACTGCACAGCATGTGATCAATAATACAACTGGGACGATGTGTTTTAAACGAAAGCAATAGAATGCCAATTTCCTCACAGTTAAGTACCCCATTCTCATTTGTCAAATCTCAGCATATGTTCGTGCAAACTCTCTAGCACTGTTTATATCTTTGCTGGAGACATAAAATAATTGAAATACTACATATTTATTTTTTGCAATATACAATCCATTCACTGGGATATATGGCTCTGCTACAGCAACAATACACTGGGATTGTGTTTTTCAGTCATGGCAGTTTTGTTGATTTGACAATGAACCACCCCTTTGCAAACAGCAACAAGCAACAGCCGGAATTGCGCGAGCCACCACCACTATCACCAGACACGTATTTCTGTAACAGCACATCCCATCTCTCTCGTTTATTCCAGCACAATAGAAGCAGTTATGGAACAAAGTGGCTGTCGGAACCGGTTCTCTACAATAAATATACGTAATAAATCATTGCTATTTGGCTTAATACGATTGTCACTCAGCTGCATACAGTAGTTAGTTTATATGCTAATTTATAATTCCAAATAAAACAGGACATTGAAATTGAACTTTGCCGTTTATCCGTCTACCATATGACGTCATGTGGCGGTATAATCTCTGACGTAACGTGCAGTATGACCTCATAATCAATTACAGCATGAGTGACTTGAGTTACTCAGTCTTAAATGCTTAATAGCCCGACACGTTTTACTAACCAATGCACATTCTGTTGAATATTTTGAAACTCATTTGATTGGGCGCTGTTGCTGCCATAGACAGCAACGGCATTCATGGATCGATCGAGGTCAACACGAGCGAGGTGTGCGTGTAGCTTAGCTAGAGATCGGTGGGGCACAGGTTACAACAATAAAGGCCCATTGATGCAGTTCATATAGGATGCGAAAAATAACTAATTCTAGATAGGATTGGAAACACTCATTTGTTCTCCTTCGTTGTCAACATTCTTAGACTAATTCACCGGCACATGGATACACGATGATTAATGACCATAACTACACTAGAGCTGCAAGGCGTTCATAACATATGCGCTGATGATCCTAAATAATATAGTTATAGTACTGAGGTAGTATTGTACTCTATGTTGCAGAATGTGCTGCTCGAGTACTAATTGACTGTTAAATAGATTAACATTAACGTAGCTCATGATATGACGCAAACATTCATAATACATTTCAATCCTATGGGAAAGGTTCATCAATATTTGAGACATTACGGTAATCTACACGCTGCAATTCTCAATTTTAATCCGTTTAGTAGAATTTGAGATGTGCCAACTGTAAGTTGTGATGTTCATTTCCAAGAGGGGAGCACTCCATTTGCTGGGTAACGTATGATGCTAATATATCCATTTGTGATCAGTCGGCATGTCTGATTGCTATTCTTAACAACGTCAACTTAGAGAATGGACCTGTCCAGTGTATCCATCCATCATACGATGTCATAATCGCCTAGGTAGAATAGATGATGACAGCAAAATCAATTACAACACGTATGGCTCGATTTAGTCCGCATTAAACTCTTAATAGTCCGACACGTTGTACGAAGTGTATGCCTTTAATATTTAATACACATTTTGTGGAATATTTTGAAGCTAATTTCACTGGGCGCTGTTGCTGCCATAGACAGCAACAACACCCAGTCAAATTAGTTTCAACATATTCAACAGCTGATTATCTATATAGTTTTCAGGAAATTGATAGTCAGGGTGTTCAGCTATCAATCGATCCCGACACGAACGAGGTGGGAGTGGAGCTTAGCTAGAGATTGGCCGGCCATAGCGAAAACTGAAAAGGTCTATTGTCATATTAAAATAAGCTATTTTGTATGCCATAGTCACATATTAATAAATTATGGACAGTTGCTTGCAGGTATAAAAACGCCTCTAATTTCGGATTCCATTCGTAGCGTGTGATGAAAAGCAACTGTACGAAATGAGGCAGAAGATTGCAAAATCCTGAGGGTATGGCCGAGGCCGACGAATAAATTCAACATGATTTATTACGCGTAAAATAGGATTACAATTCGATAACGTCGCATAAACCACACAGTAACATGCAGATTTCACAACTCTTAGAATAAATGGAAAATTGCATTATTATATCCAAAGCTATGCATCACTGTGGCAGGGTGCGTTATGGTGTGCTTAGGGCAGCACAAGCTATCTAAGTTGATTTCCTCTAAATTACCAGCACTTTCACTTGCATCTATACTTGATATATGGTGCATATCAGGACGTATTTTTAATCGAAACATATATGTCACTACATGCGCTGTGCTGCTCCTAGCACATTTCCCAGACGTTTTTCTGCAGAAAAAAGTGCTTTAACACTTTCAACCAATCATCAAGCATACGATCTTGGTTATGGTGTAAAATGTAGTATATCGCCAAATCCAAATCAAATTTCAGCTAAGAATGTGCCTATGAGAGCAACATATCATGCTATGGTAGTTTCAACACAAGCATTACATTGCTGGAGAAGTCTTAAAATCAGGTACAAAGAGTTATATAACCGCTATTTCGTTAGCATCTATGAAACTCATTGGTTCGTGGTGTAGTTCGGATCGACCGGGCGGGTACCGGCGCGGCGAGTCGACATAATACACCGGAATGGCCGACACTACCTCGCGAGCCACAGTATCAAGCGAGAAAGAATCACTACATGCCTACTGATAGTGTGTAACCTAGTATGTAACCTAGTGTGTAACCTAGTGTACAACCTAGTGTGTAACCCAGTACGTAACCTAGCAGGACAATACATGGCACCGAATGACAGCCACAGATGCTACTAAATAATACCAATTAAATACTCTATAATAGGCGGATACGTCATGCCCTTTCAATGACAGAGTTTGTTGGCGCCAGAGGCGTGCAGGAGTTACTAACTTTATATTGTGCTAGGCAATGGTTACGTAGCTCATTAGAAAATACATTGAACCATGTTACCTTAACAATCGCTCGCGTGCTGTCGACAACTACCAACCAATGGAACTTTCCAGTTTTGGCAATACTCCGCCCATTTCTAGTTAAGCCCCACTAACACACCCTTGTGTTGGGGTCGATAAATACCTGAACTCCCTGACTATCAATTTCTAGGATAAGTATACATGTAAGCTGCCGGATATTGTTAAACTAATTTGACTAGGTGTTGTTGCTTCCTGAGGCAGAAACGGCGTCCAGTCAAATTAGTTTCAAAATATTCGGCAATATGTGTATTACCTAGTATAGACATACACTTCGTACAAGGTGTATGCCTATTACTCCTTTAAGACGAACTAAATCGAGTCATGCATGATCTAATTAATTGTGACGGTATCCTAAACGCCGCGCAGTTGATTATGCCTACATATGATGGATGGATAAACAGGAAAGGTCCATGACGCGTATGTGCTAGCAGTTTAACTCAAGCAACATTGCATCAATCCTTTCGTATGCGAGTCAGACATAACACCTTCCCCTTCTGACACACGCCCGCTGGTACGGACTACCCTCTATTCAACACACGTGCAACTTCATGTTTCATCTCAAGGATTCAAAATAGTTGTTCTTTTCCAGTACACTGTTTGTCCAACCCCGCTGCGAATTCCTATGTCTGTTTGCCGTAGAGATTAATAACCTGGAGGCTCGAAATCTATGTCATAGGATGAGATTGGAGAAGAATGTACTCACCATAATGTAAATAACTATATCCGCGTTCGTACTCTACGCCGATTTCTTGAACCATATATATGGTGGATGGAATTGTAACATAGGACACTTAGGCGAGGATCTGGTACTCATGTAAATAGTATTTGATACAATGATCGGTTGCCGTCACACCCAAACGTTAGCATCAGAAACTAATTGACAACAGCCGCTTACAGCAAGCGTGTTTACAAAATAAAAATATGTACGTGCAACATGACATAAATAACACAGGCGTGTAACAACAACAGTGATAATTAAAGAAACATCCTCTTCCCATTCCATATGACACAGTGAACAGATGATGTGAAAATAGAGGGCTCGATATCTAACTATTCTCTGCCCATTTCTATCATTTCTAGCTAATCTCTCCCGGATTTTTTGCGTATTGGAATGAATTTAAAAGATTGACACATGACTTACTAGCAACTGCATTTCATGGTAGCTATACAGTTATGTTGTTGACAATTTTGAGACTAATTTATTCGGGGTGCTAGTTCTTATCACAGCATCAAATCTCAGTCAAATTAGTGTTCAAATAGTCAACATAATGCGTATTAAATTGTAAATTCGAGAAAATATACAATTTATACATTTTCGTAACATACTTTTTCAACTTTCGTTACATCGCTACTTCAATCTATGTATGCCATCAGCTATCACGTGACGTAATGAATTATGGCATGTTATACTTGATTGACAGATCGGATTAGTCGATATAAGTATGACTACACACCCTTACAGGGGACACATTTTACTAGGATGGCTTAGTTGGCACGCATACGTTGCCACAGCTGTGCCATCATTTAGCTGAACAGTAACCATTTCAGATAGTTATGTTAACGTTGGTTCATTTATCAATAATGCAGCGCCCCAGTAATTAGCATGGCATCCTTTCAGTGGAAATGTATGAGTACATATGTAGTTAGACACTAAGCTATTCTAATCATGTACATGTAATATGTTTTGTTAAAAAAAATAGATGTGTTGGTTGTCCTTGTGGTATTAATCTGTTAGGGTTAATGCAGAAGGATGCCATTATACCGGAACCTGCTGACATTCATACGGCAACCGGACATTATCTCTGTAGTTACCTCGTCGTCCAATGACTGGACTAATTACGCAGCTTCGTTAGAATGTCCGAGGCATGTCGTCGACGGATACTGAATAATAGGGCATCTATATGTACATAAATCCAAGGATTAGCCCATTCGTCCCATATACAATAATACTCTTTCCCCAAATTGACGGCATTACTTCGGGATTCCCCTAATCAACGCTCAGAGCACAACTGCAGGCTGGTAACACCGCCAACAAGCAACCTGCCCGCATTGAGTTAATATTGCACTAAATTACACCGCAATTTAAACCGTTCCTATGTTATAATAAAATCACAATATTATATAACTCATACATCAGTGGAAAACATAATCAGTTGCCTGAACAATAATGCCTTATGTTCAGTGAGTTATTTGCGTATATAAAATACACGATTCGACCTAGATTCATTACACCAAGTGAACAATAGGGGCTATATTAAAATTGCAATCAACTGTATTACATCTCATAAAACTATTAAAAAAAAAGCTAATGCAGAAATGTATGGAAAATTAGCCTAGCTTTCCAATGGTGTATGACTTCAATAATATGACGAACTTATCTCTTCAAATAAACTGCTTAAAATGCGTTGCATCTGATTCTGATAGTACAGTAATGCTGTTTGCGTGCCGGCTCTCGCGGTTACAAACCAGAAGTGGTATGCGCAATGCATTCTGGGAAGGTATTTTCACTAATTACGCTAATTCGGAAAAGGTCTATTTGCCTTCATACAAAAAGAGAATGCGTACTGCAGTCAGCGGATACTTCTGACTGGAGTTACAGGCGCAGTGTCAAATTGTTTGGCAGATCCATAGATATGTTGAGATACATATTGTGAGTTGATAGCTGTCATTATGGCGATACTAGTAACATGTTTGGTGAGCTTTACCTTTCAATTGTATTTATCCACACATCTTACATAAATTGCCATACTCATGAGAAAGACAAACAGAGAAAGGTACATGAGTTACTCAGCTACTTTGAATGTATGTATACGCGTGCGTGCGTGCATGTGTGCGTGCGTGCGTGCGTGCGTGCGTGAGTACGGGCCATCCCCTATTAATGGTATTGCTCGTATAGAGTAGCATCTCGTATAGAGCTAGCTAGAACACATTCACAGTGTTACTGCACTAAATTCCGGTAATGGATGTGATACGAAATAACAGCTCATTCGAGGTTCTATGTCACCAGTGTTTAAACCTCCTCTGAGGTGATTGATTAGGACTGGGTTGACACTATCTGCACGCCAGTCAAATGTTTAGTTACTCATTCCTGTGGTCACGTCTCCACCTCTGATCAATACTGGATTACGAGCTCATTTCATGGCGCCACTTCGTGTTTGCCAATCCACTTAAATTGTTCAATGCAAATAGGATCAGGACATAGGAAATCCATGATTCGCTCGGCT
>CM067368.1:45757386-45787386 GCA_034401795.1 Chaetoderma sp. LZ-2023a
AGATGCATGTGGTTGGAGTGAGCGTGAGGCAGAAGGAAAAGGAACATAGGTGGCTCGCGATCTTTCCTACCTGCGCCCGAGCTAAGCTCATTTTAGGGTGGTTCTCTCTCCGGCGCTAGTGTTATTGAAACAGGAGCTGGAGTGAGAGAGGAGTCGCGAGGACGGTCTTACTCTAGGAGTAATTCATGGGCTATGTGCACAATATTTTCTTTCGCTCGAAAGGCTGCACTACGGGGTGGCTAGAGGTCCAATTTACGCCCTCGGCCTCTGCCTAAACACCATCCTGTCTTAAGATTTGAGGGCCCATCAGGCGGAGGGGAGCTGTCTCTCTGAGTCAGGGGTTTATAGAATGGGTCCTCTAGGGACTGGAGGAGAGACAGCGGTAGCTACTCCCAGCAGTCGAGATGCCGCTATCGATTGCCATTTGTCCCGTTAGACTATTAACGGTTAGTCGGTAACGAAAGTCGTTGATTCTAGTAGTATCTGTAAATGTTCCCCTCAAGGCGGGCGAGGAATACTCTCTACTTTAATGAGCAGTCGACTGAATAAATGTCTTCGTTTCCAGCTTTGGTAGGTGCAGCCTGGGTGATGTTCTCACGCGATGTCCATAAGCAGGGTTTCTGTGTGTGCCTAACCGTAGCTATTTAGGAGACAGTCTTTAGCAGGGCAGTGCTATTCGTCGTAGGCTGCTAGTTTGACCGCTTGTTCTAGACATTGGCTATGTAAATGTCACCTACACTGAGTGATTACAATTGTGTAACGTTCCATGGTGTAATTACCAAGAATAGCGACCGAAGTGGGAACAGTGAAAATGGCCGTCGACCGGGATCGTTATCAAGCCTTTCCGTTCTGAGACGTAGAAGTGGGTGGCTTTCGATTTCTGTTATTGTTTTGATTGGCCCCCTATAGAGTCCGCGATTCCAGGTTCCACTCACATTCGCATCTGGTTTCTATTTGAGTCTATTATTGGTAACTTCTCAAGTTTTATACTTGGACCCATGTATACTCCTCGGTGGAGAGAGGCGACGAGGAGTGAATAAGATTTCCTATGTTTCCACCGTTTCTCAACTGATCGCCTGGCAGTCGAGCGGGATTTGAACACCGCCCGGCTGATTACCAGTCGGGAACGCTAGCACAACTGCCAATCGTCTCCCTAGCTTTCGATGCAGAGCTGGCTACTTTGAATGGCTAGCGCCTTAGGTGTGTTCTTGGCCAATCAGATGTCGCCTATGTTGTCGAGGAGATCCGAGCATCCTAGCAGGAGGCAGCCTATCAATTGGGTGACCTAGTCGTTGGTTACTTTATTCATGGGAGACAATATGTAATTTCGATCTCCTGGCCGCTTTTTTCTTGAATAACTCGGTGATTGTTGGTTCCAGAAACATGAAGTCTCAGGCTTTCTAGTGGCACTGGACACTCTGAGGGGCATTGTGATCTTGGGCCATTATTCCGAGGAACAAGTCGTGCAATGATAATATGTACATTCTAAAAGGTGCCAACGGCATCAGGCGTGCGTGGCATAGCCTGCCACATGAGAAAACATGTCTATTACGGGTGGGGGGGGGGGGTGGGGGGTGGTTGGTACTCCCGCTGGCCCAGCGCATGCGTAGAGGAGGCAAATTGGCACTCCTGCATGCGTCTGTGCATTAGGGTATTGCCATACAACGGGGTAGCCGTGGCGTAGCCCGAGGTGGCTTTTTACTGGTTCCTGGTTGACCATTCCTTCCCGTAAGCCCACCACAGTCGTTATCTGAAATCCATGTTTACGAGGCAGGTCAACAAGATTGCATTTCCAATCCTGGGGAAAGTTATTATGTATTCTCATTATTATGAACTACACAACCATAAGTGCCATGTTTTATTTGTGAACATAAATTATAATCGAGACCAACTATTGTATGCATTCGTGTGACAGTCTTATTAAGCCGAATAGCGATGACTTATTGTTTGTATTTGTCGCGGGGAAGCGATCAGTACTGCCACTATATTTCATAACTGATTCTACGGTGTAGAACACCATGAAGATAGGATATGCTGCTGCAACAATACGAGCCTATTTGAGAATAAATCAATATGATATAATATGAAACTACCAAATAGTTATTGCTACAGAAAGCAAAATAAAAGAAATTTAGCATAGTAGGAAATGGTTATGCTTAACATAGGCATCATCCGCATCGCATCGAAGCAGATTGTGTCAATGTACCGCATTGGATCACAACCTCACCAGTACCTCGCTATCAACATATGCGCCGCACGCTGAGTTGAGTTTGAAACAGAGTAATTGATATATATATATATATATATATATATATATATATATATATACGATATGTGGTCAACATGTATGTGAGCAGCATAGGGATTCTGTGTAGATGTTGAAGTATATAATTACGTCCAAGCGTCAATACTGCATTATATGTTGCTGACAATTATACTGCGTGTGCAGGAGAATAGTAGGCTGCATTTAAGCTAAATAATGTGTGTGTCAATTTCATATTGTCTTTGGAGTTTTTTCCCTTCACGCAGCTTAGGGAAAACTGGACAGCGGCATTCATAAGGCATGCCAATCAGGGAAGAAGATGCAAATCCATGAATATTTGACATGTTGAATTAATTTACTTCCAGCGATTCTCAATTGGATTGTTGTCAATCTGATTAGCAGCATTTCAGTATGATTCGTGCAGTTTTTAGATGTTTAATACTGTGCGGTGAACATACACTGAATTTTCCTTCTGACATATATCATTGTGTTACTATTTTATTTGTGAACTTCTCACGCCAGTGATTGCTGCACTTGATAGCAACCGCTTTCGACAGCATAGTTTTCAAAGTTGGCACCATTTGTATTCCTTCCATTATCTAAACGTAATAAATGATTGAGAGGTGCTTGCAACGATAACAAAAAACCTCTAATTCCGTATTCCATTCGTAATGTGTCCTGAAATGTCATGTTGAAGAATCTGTCACTGCTGGAATTCTAAATGAGGAAAAAAATCGAAAGACCCTAATAGAATTGCCGAAGTCAGCGCAGCAAGTTCCGGTGATTAAATAGGATCGCAATACGATTAACACACGTAAATCCCACGAAATCGGGCGAATTATAAAATCGCAACACATACAAGCCATAGAAAGTTGCATTATGATAAGCCGCAATGCAACTATTATGCGCCATTAGCTGGAGGGATAAGTGATTTTGCACGTGGGTGGAATTCGGCTGAAGAATAGTTAGGTTATCATAGGCGAGCTAAGCAGCAGCCAAACACACACCTTAATAGATTGTTCGCAATAATGGATAACCCCAGTGTTAGCTATGCCCCACCCATATCTAGCTACATATCTAGCTAAGCTCTGCCCACGTTTTCCTCCGTGTTGGGATCGATGGAACCATGAACTCCCTGAATCTCAATTTCCGGAAAACTGGCGGACATTTAAAGGTTCCTAACAAACTTAGCTACGCCATTCATTGCTTAGTTGATTATGACGTCAGGCTGCATGCACCGCATTTGCGTATGACGTCATATGCGTGGTTGACAGGTTGGACTCATCAATTTCACTTTATATTACTTGAATCGTGCTGACGTCATTTTGTACTGGTTTACAATTTGGTGGCTTTCTGGTCGCCTTTTCTATAGCAAGATCTGATCTGTGACTAATCTACGCGATGTCATACTCATATATGGCGTGATTGCATCTTCAATTCAGCAAACAGTATATTACATATTTTGACACTAGTATGAATGGGTGCTGTTGCTGATTTGCTCGCATAAGCAGTAAGACCCCCCCCCCCAAGTCAAATTAGTTTCAAAATACTCGGCAACATGCCTGTATATTTGCTTTGAAATTTAAATTCTGCCAATTCCGGTTTCAACGTTTGAAATCGATTCCAACACCCGTACAAGTAGGCGTGTGGCGGCTAGAAATATATCCCCATATTGCGTACGATATGGCATCATTGATATTTGACTTGACCCCTCTTGTGTCAACAGCGCCTCTAAGCGCTCACAATTTTACGTATACCAATTAACCCTTTACTTGTCAAGACATTACACAATTTACAAAAAACAGCTTCCTGTTGACGTGCAAATAGACATTCCTCAAGGTGGTACTTTTTGGCCGGCTTGATCATGAAAGTAGTCAAGAAAATCTAGTTTTTTCTTAGCTAGTGTCTATTTGTCGGCTGAGAGAAGACTTTTTTTTAATTTGCCACTAGAGTGACTGGTTTGGTTACCGAGCCAGTCATTCCACTGGCAAATTTAAAAAAAAATGGATATTCACAAGACCGCAACATAGTCGTTTTTGGCGGTCGGTGCCATACATGAGTTAAGTTAACACAAGAGCGGTTACTCCGTTAATAGGTATGCCATTATCATTCAGATCAAGCAATTTTGACTGGGTGGTGTCGCTGTTTATGACAATAGCAGCTTCCCATTCACATCGTTTCAAACTAAACAACAACGTATCTGTATAGATTCCTACCGTAACTCTTTGAACAATGAGTTCACAGAATCGCAATTTTAAAAACACACCAGAGCCAAGCTGTTGAGTATTTTGAAACTAAGTTAGCAGGAGCATGCATTAGTTAAAACTGCAACTACAGTCACTGTCACACAACCTGAAGCTGAGAAGTACGTGCATAAGTGCATAGGGAGTGCTGAAAATATTAAGATTTAGTTTTCTCTCTTCGAAGCTGCTGTATTTTTATACATTCATCATCGCTAGTTTATTGTTCCGACGTTTTAGACCTAAGTACGCATAGCAGGTGAATGACACACGTAATTAATGATGTAACCGTTATCGTGGCTTGTGATTTGAAATAAGACATTTGCCGTCACTGGTGATGTATTTACTTCAGGGTATTACTGGGTTAGTAAAGTAAATTTCAATCGGAAGACTTTCAAACGGTGATTTGCAATGTTTGTTTAAGAGTAATGGCCAGGTAAAGCTATTTTACAGCTGAATGGTAAGCTAGTGGTAATTTAGTCCATCTATACCACGCATGTTGTTTGTGGTGCGTTGGACAGCGAGCGAGTGTAGCGCTACCGTTTTCAAAGGGTGCATCTGTTTTCGATGACTCTATATTAATAGATTATATACGAATGCCACTCGACTGCCTGCATAAAAAGGCGTCTGGTTGGTATTCCATTCATGTGGTGAAAAAGCAGTGCTGGCAAAATCGGTTATTGGCGGAATAATAAACGGGGCAAAACACAGCATAGAAGGGATGGTGTGGAATAAGTCATAGCTGAAATCTCCGGTGATTTATCACCCACTAAGTTTGATTGCGTTTTGAGGTTAACATGCTTCCAGAGTTGTTTCACTATAATACTATCCCAAATATACTCGCATCATACAATGGGAAATAGCGGGATGCGGTCTACCACTCAAGTATCTGACGCACAATTGCATCACTATTATTTGACGTCATCATCGAACATCAAAATCTCCTTCAACACAATCTGGCACTCAAGTATCTGACGCTATATATAATTGCATCAGTACTTTGCTGACGTCATCATCAAACATCAAGATAACGTATATCTCCATCACGAAACACGAACAGATAGTCACGAGGTATACGAATTACACGCATTTAATGAATTTACAATTTAATAAACACTCGGTTGCATAGTTTGAAACTATGGGCAGCAACAGCGCCCAGCCTAAATCGTTACAAAATACTCAATAGGTCACATGTATAGTTACTGCGGTGGTAGAAATGAAGGTCCGCATTGAAATTGCAACCGAAAACGGGTTTAATTTAAATGAGTTGTTATCTAGATAAGAGACAACTTAACTTTATTTTCTAGGTATCTATTGCAGGAAACCGGAATGGCATCGACGGTGTGGTACCTCAGTCAAACAAATTGGCAGGCTGCTTTAGCCAAATATAACGCGTTAATCCGTACTCGTTGGTGCCACCTGTGTTGCTCTCTAACCAAGACGGACATCCGTTAAATATACGAATACATAAATATTATAACTAGGACCTACTGATAGATAAATATGTCTATGAAGGGAGCTGTGATCTGGAAAACGCACGGCGCTTTAAGGGGGTGGTGGGGTGGGTGGGCTTGGAGAGGTGATTCAATAAAGGAGCATGAACATTTGGTATTATACAGAGCGCAGAATCCTCGCAGGGTCTGGTCATAGACTCGGATTTTTGGTTACGTTATTCATAGATATCGTAATTTTGCTGATAATTGTAGTGGGAAATACCATGTCGCTTAATAATTACGTGTTTGGAAATTCCAAATGCAATCAAACACAATTATATATGGAAACAGTTTGTTTTATTCGCATCTATAATGACACATTTATGAATGAGATGGACCGACCTCCCGGCCCGTTGCTTTAGAAATACCCATGAATGGCACAGAGTGTGGGAGTTGCACGTGGTATTCCATAATAGTTCATACTTTCAACAGCGCGAAATGGACATTTCCAGTTTTAGCGATGCCCCGTCCACTTCTAGCTAAGCTCCACACACACCTCGCTCGTGGTTGGAGTGGCCGATCCCTGAACTCCCTGCCTATCAATTTGCAAAGATCTATACAGGCAAGCTATTAAATATGTTGGAGCTAATTTGACTGGGTGCTGTTACTGCCTAAGGCAGCAAAAGCGCCCAGTCAAATTAGTTTCAAAATCTTCAGCAAGATATTTATTAAATGGTAAAGAGATACAACTCATTTAAGACGGACAAAATCGAATCTATGTATACCGTAATGAGTACGGCATTAGCCTACACGACACTTAGTAGATTATGACGTTATATGATTGACTGAGGAAATGGATTTATGAATTAGACATAGCAGCGATAATATCACTGAATAACTCCGATATGTTAAGCAGGTCTCTGGCTTCATACTAAAATACGTCCCATGTTAGCGATTAAAATGGCGTAGCTCGGTGGCAAACAGACAATGATCCTTCACGAAACTGTCTGAACGTTTTGTTCCTAATAAATTACCAATTTACTAGCTGGTATGTCTACAGCCGGTGGAATTAGATTCAGGATCCAACTGCGTACATGTATATTTGCTTTGAACGCTACCGCATCTGCCGCCACCGCCGACGACTACGACGACGACGAAGACGAGGACGACGACGACGACGACGACGACGACGATGACGACGACAGGAACAGCAACACAACAATAACATCATCAAGAACAACAACAACAACAACAACAACAACAACAACAACAACGGTGACGACGACAGCAGAAGCATCACCTTCACCACTACCACGACCACCAATTCTTAATAAATTACCAATTTAATAGACGGGGTGTGAACGAGCCTGAATCTAATTGTACTGGCTGAGGGTGTTACAATAGTCTCAACACCCCCCAGTTAAATTCGTTTCAAAGTATTCAACAGCGTACATGTATATTTGCTTTGAACGCCGCCTCCGCCGCCGACGACGACGACGATGACGACGGCGGGAACAGCAACGCAACAATAACATCAACAACAACAGCAACAACAACAACAACAACAACAACAACATCAACTACTACTACTACTACTACTACTACTACTACTACTGCTACTACTACTACTACTACTACTACTACTACTACTACGACGAGGACGACGACGACAATGGTGCCACCAAAGTTACCTTCCCAACCAAGACGAATACCACCACTAAAACAAAAGCGTCATCGCTACCGGAGCCACAACCAGCACTATAACAAAACCGGCTCTTCCGTCAATTCCACCGATAAAAGCAACAGCAACACAATACAAAAAAGACAGAAGGGTGACTACCAGGACAGAAACCATATTCCTAGGTCTACAACTCATCTTCTCTAAATGCCGTGTACATTGTTGCTGGCTCTGCATTTCATTATACCTGCTTACCCCAGCCGCGATCGCTACGCGTCACTAATTAACCAAGCGAACATCAGTCATCAATTACGTAGTTACCTCTCTATAGCGTGATTTATTCAAAGACAGGTGAGGAGGATGTTGTAGACATGAGCACCGAACATTTGGCACCGATTTCCTGTAGCCAAAGAAAAAACGTTAATATAGACAGACTATGTCCTCTCATGAACGGCCGTGTTGCAATACAGCTCAGAAATAGGTTAACATATTTCCAAAAGAATAACAGAAAGTTCGTTAGTACACTTTTGGACACGATGTAAGAAGGGGTATGGTAAATAGTCTGGACTTAAATCGATTAGAAGTCATTGCTCCCTAAGTTAGCATTGGCTTGCAATCGAATTAAATCTAGAATGGTTAACAGTACCTTTTATTTTGTTTTGTAATTTTGTTAAGATATGTCGGAGATGTACTGTAAGAGAACCATTACAGTCAATATTTATCTTGAAAAGCAGATACTATTTCAAAGAAAATAACGTCTGTAGTTGAATGGCGACGGTTCTCTACGGGGTGGTCGTATAGCCACGTTTCACTGATTTGGCCGACGTATTTTCCACCAGCAAGAGTATGACCATTCGAGCAATGACAACTAGAAGAGAGCCAATGCATCTACTCTCTGTTAAAAGTCGTTGCGGTGTTTTACTAAGATGTGTCCCGACTATCTCATTTGCATTCGTTGGAGTACCGGTCTCGCCAGGAAAATGCCGGGCAGCCCCTTGATAACGTAAGTAATTAGACCGGTACTAAGGCAAAATCGGCCCAGTATGTCCTGGTATTGGCCCAGCGCCGGCTCAGACACCGGCTTTCTGGCGCGTTTATGTGCGTTGAAGTATTGTTCCCAGTAGTGTCTGCGTGTTCATTCCTTTGCTTGCCGCTGAAACACCTAGACAGTGTCCACATCTTCGTCTTTGTTGTCATCATCATCATCATCATCATCATCATCATCATCATCATCATCATCATCATTAACAACGTCGTCGTCGTCGCCGCCGCCGCCGCCGCCGCCGCCGCCGTCGTCGTCGTCGTCGTCGTCGTCGTCATCGTCGTCGTCGTCGTCGTCAGCAGCAGCAGCAGCACCTCCATGAACTCATCAAACTTTGTGGTCAGTCATATCAATCCCAAGACATGTATCCATCACGGAGGTCATCAAATTGATCCTGAAGGCGTTCCCTGGCCAAAACACTCCTCATTCAGTCAGGAATTTCAGTCATATTCGATACATTATTTAAATATATTTTTGTCATCTAGACTCGCCATCGCTAGACAGGAAATTAGGTAATTTGCCAATTTACAACTACTCCAGCTGACCACGATATGATTGTATCCTGCCGGAAATGTAATTATGTTGATCACATTTATTTACATTCATCTGTTCACCGGGGATACACATTTAGCGTACGTTTCTATACTACATGTAGCCGTGTATATATGTTATCTAATTGATGATTGTAGAACATTAGTGGACTAAATTTACTTGAGAGGTACTAGGCAGCAACACTAATGAGATGCATTACATTCAAAATATCAAGCACGGGCTATGCTTGAATATGAACACATACGGAACGTGTTTCTTATATGTAGCGTGGAAATGGTCAGTATAGTAATGCCATCACATAGGGAAGCAGATGTCCATTAGCAAGCATCCTGTCTCTCACACACGTGTTCTGTTCTCGTGATATTATACCACATTATTGGGATTGATATGTGCTGGTAAAACATGTGCTGCCCGACAAATCGCCTTTATTTGGCAAAAAACGTCATGATATAATGATGATCAAAATAATGACGATGGCGCGGGTAATATAGGATGCATCCAATCTGATACCCAGGTATATGACGTCATAATACATTACTTTACATGCGGGCTAATGTCTCAATCAAAGTTAGCAACGAATAAGTGGCTAGGTACGTCATGGACCTTTAAGAATCGGACATGTGTACTAAGTGTATGTCTTTACTATTTACTAACCATTCTATTGAATATTGTGCAACTAATCTGATTGGGCGATTTTACAGCCATAGGCATCAAGAGCCCGCAGTCGAATTATGTCCATAATATTCAACAGGTCAGCTGATAGGTGCCATGGGTATTCAAGATTCAAAGAACATACATCGATGACAACACGCGCAAAACATGCGCGGAGCTTAGCTAGAGATGAACCGGGCATAGCTAAAACTGGATTTCACAATGATCGCGATTCCACTTGGATCCCGAATTCGCAAAATCTTAACTTCAAGGTGACTATGCCTAATAACGTAGGTTACGGGGCAGGTACTGGCTCAATACTGGACCGTATTTCCCCGCCATTGGCCCGACACTGGCCCAGTACTCAACAGTATAAACATATGTTGAAACTAATTTTGCTTAAAATTGGTACTGTCATAATGTATACGCGAGGTCACACAGTGGCAGGATATAGCAACAGATGAAAACACTTGCCATATGATAGGCGCAACGGTGATACCCCGGCCAATGGTGATGGCAATGCTGGCATGCACACCATGATAGTTGTGCTGATTGTGTCTGTGTTTTTACCTAAGATATGTGGAATGTATAAAATATTACCATTGCTTGTATTCTCTAGAAAGGTTCGATCCATTATCATTCCATCATTGCTACCGCGCAACACATGCAAACCCTAATCAACTGTACCGTACTCTACTATGCTATATTGTAAAGTATGCACATACAGAGGTCCTGCTAACACAGTTTACTGGGCAGATACCGGGCCAATATATGGACTATTGACGCATTACCGTCCGAGTAGTGCACCATGCAAGTAAGCGTGTCCGGCATGTACGCCTTAGAATCGCCAGGAGTGGCATTCCCGTGGGAACAGTCTTTAAGAGAATGGTTATGGTAGGGAAACATGCCTCACACACTGTTGCTAGCCAGGCAGAATTGGAATTCAGTATCCGGAAATGTATTGATACAATATATCAATAACTTTTCTGAAATATTAGTCATTGATTGTGTCTAAATAGCAATTTACCTAAGAAAAGTCAGGAGTGACCTTTCCGAGAATCTGCACGTTTGTTTGCTATATGGACAATATGATTTTAGCTCACGTCGCGCCAACCTGGAAACAGAATGACACATAATGTGCAATGTAATTGCTATTATGCTAACTAGTGTCCATAACATCTGACTGGTAGCCGTTACATTTGGAAGCCGGGACACTGTTTGATGATTATGATGATGTCTGATCACATATCCGTTGACGAGTTAGTGTCAGCCATCCTCCTCTACGTCTCTGATACTTCTTTGTCAGTAATCTCTTACACACTCACGCACGCACACACGCAAGCACGCACGCACACCATGAGACTAACCCTCACCATAATCAGCTTCACATCGTTGGTGCTCATCAGGTAGAGGTATGATTCGAACGCACGCCTTTGGCTTACAAGTCAGCGTCTTTAACCTAGCACCACGCGCATAGCGTGGCGTAGGGTGGTAGACAAACCGAATTAGGCAGCTGGTAAACCAGTGCTGAGTATGCGCACATGATGTAAAAGGACCATTTTGGCATGTGGGACATCACGCAGAGAGTACACGTCTATCCAGCCAGGCTACCAATGGATGAATCTAGCGTATCAGTAAATCATATGGTGTCATAATCTGCTACGTCTCAATGGGTCTCATGTAGGCTGGCGTTATAATAAAATACGTCATGAATGACGAGATTTACCCCGCCATAAAGGAGTAATAATCCATAAAGTTGAACGAATTGTATGGCATTACTATTGAATACACATTCTGTCGAACTAATTTGACTGGAAGCTGTTGTTGCACTCGGAAGCAACTTGCGCCCTGTCAAATTACTTTCGAAATATTCAAACGCTTTGCAGTATAGTTTTCTGGAAATTAAGATTCAGAAAACGCGTGGATGGATCTTATCCAGAGATCTGCGGGCCATAGTTAAATCTGGAATACTTTATTTTGTTGTGTTATTACGGATGTGTAGATTCATAGTTGCATAATCAATTACGTCAGGAACTATGCGATTTAGCACGTCACAAACACGTAATAGTCCATCAAGTTGTACGAATTGTATGACATTACTATTTAATGAACATTATGTTGAATATTTTGAATCGAATTAGACTGGACGATGTTGCTGCCTATAGCACTGGCACTTCGAATTGTTTCTCGACGGTGATATTCAAAGATATTCGAGAGAACATATACACTAATTGGCCGTTGCTGTTGCGCGACCCCGACATATAGTCGCACAGCTTTGCTCAGTTTATAAAATGCTGAGTTTGAGATTACGTGTTTTCTAATGCCAGGTGTCGTGTTTGTTGAATAGAATGTCTGGGTCTGCCCAGCCGTTACAAGTACATCGCATTATTAGACATGTGCGGCATCTCATTGATGCATCAGCTGAGCAGTCCACATTAGCATGGTTCTTTTAAATGAGTGTGCATATTGCTCATATATAGTTAACCCATCATTCAACACTCATTCAAGGGCAATAGCTGGGTTCGTTTTCAGCTAGACTCGCCCATGTCTAGCTAAACTCCACCCACGTGTTTGAATCGAACACCCCGAACACTAAATTCCAAGAATCCGAAGGCCAAGGTAAATATAGAGTGAGTCTGCTGACTATTTCGCAACTAAATTAACTTGGTGATGTTGCTAGGTTCCAGGCAAAATAATTTAAAATTTTTCAAAAGACTATTTAAAAGCTATCTGTTCAACCTTTCTCATGTTCGTGGCGAGCCTCCACAATTTGAGGGTCACGCCAGCTAATATGGCGACGCATTTTGAGTGACTTATGCGACAGATTGGATCCCTAGTTTTAGTTGCCAAAGTTAAGCTAAACGCCTACAACTCGCCATTGAACAGGTGTTCAAGGCCATGGTTTACAGCCGCGAGTGACGTTTATCATATTGCTAATGATGACACCTAATTGGCCTAGTGTCATGGGACTTCCTGCTATTGTATGCGTGTCGCGTTCAACAAGGGGCGTCTCAGTTATTGGTATTTCTTCGTTAAAGGTCGGATAGGTTTATGGAATTGAATACCGCAAATCATACTGAGACACGCTACAGTATGATATATACGCGTTTGAGGAGCCATTCCGAGAATGGAACGTGATCGCGTGCGCATACTCATGAGCACGGATGCTTCACAACATCATTTAAGCCAGTGTCAGGTTTTGCCTTCTGTCCTACACTTCCTGCTGCCGTCAGCTCATCACGCGTTTGAGTTCTTATACACGAGCATCGTGTGTGCTGTCTCTCTATCTATAGCAGACACAAGTTTTATGGTGCGCCCATCATGCTTCCTCAAATTTAAAAATATTTACATGATTCGGGTGTTTAAAAGGACGATATTTACCCAATGCAGAGTCGGCATTGCTCTTTGTGAATTGTGATCAATGCAATCCTCTGTACAGCGTTCCGGATGTCATCGCGCGGGAAGATTTGACTCGTAAATACCCTCGAGGAACGACTTCTTGCATTTCAGTGAAAGATTTTTTTCCTGAAACCTCACCCTTGGATCCTATTAGCCAGTTACATGATTTGTAATGTAAAATATATTATCTTGACTAGAATTACTCACTTTCACAGAAATTTGAGTGGATGCCGTTGCTGACAATAAATGATTGTCATAATGTCCATCTCACATTCTTGAATGTTTGCTACATAATTATAACGCACGGTTGAAATGTTGCATGTACTATACAGACCGAGAAGTATTGCATACTGACGTGGGAGAGGTGTGTGCTCCTTGAAGGGGTCGAAGCCCCTACAGGCTATAGACATGAGCAAAACAGTTAATTAATTAACTGAACGTTCTCGGTGTGAATCGTATGTGTCTTTTTTGCAAATCTCGTTGGATGAACATGACAGCGTCACACATCCTGCCTAGATGCGGGGGCTCTGTTTCAAGGGACACAAGATGGCTGTTAATTTAGACAGGTGGTCTTACAACCACCTGTCTAAATGAACCACCTTCTCGTGCGTCCAAAACTACTTTCGACAGCAAATGACGTGTACTCAGCGACTATCAATCAGCGTGCTGCCACTGTGTATTGATCACGTCGTATGATCCATATGGTGACCGTTATTAGAAGAGGCTATCAAATTTTCTCATTTCCACGGCTGTCTCGCTAACTTTAGATGCTATGGCCAGGACTAATTAGACGGCCGTGAAATAAGTTTCCGTCTTAAGAGATTGGATTTGTCTTTCTTTGGCTTCATAGTCGGTAGTTTCTAATAGCGATTCAGATACTGTTTCTGCCGCGCCGGTAGGCTAAATTGGCGGATGCCTGACCGTATTTAGCTTTGCTTGCTGTGAAGTAGTTATAGTGGTGGGCCGGTGGCAGTACGTATGGCGCGTGTTACTGAGGACTTCCAGGCATATACTTATCTGGGAATACTCAAAGACATCGATACGTCTGCCAGACACCTGCATGTAAAACGAAATTATGGAGTACCATTGCCTGAACAAATCTAGACACGCTGGACTCTGTGCACATTTAGATACTTCGCAATTTAATATAAGTTTATCATTATTCCCCACACCATCAGGAATTTGTTACGTTGGCCCTGCAATCGTCAGCATTAAGTCTAGCAGTCTTGACATTGAAATACTGACCGTTCAAGCGTCTGGGAGCAAACCGATCGTATGCCGATGCACACAAATTCCAGATTTTCTGTTTTTTTAAAACATTTTATCAATACGAGTATGAAAGACGATTTATACATAATGATACAATGCACCATCGATTCTTGGGAGAGCTTAAACTGAGGTGTCTTTTTAACGTAATGGTGTACAGCCAATCAGTTTCCGAATACGATTAGCATACCCATCCACTCATTGACACAGCATGTCTAGAGAATATACAAATATATTCTATCATGTAGATATGTAAGTGCTGATGTGTTGTGCCCGTGGGCCTGCCGTTATCATGGGCACAGAACCGGGCACATATCACAGTTATTATGCTATACTGATAATGCAAGTTACCTGGCCCTGGGCTGGGCGTTCCGAGGCCGAGCAGTCTGTATTGTCAGAATGCAGTCGAAAGTCTATTGTTCTACCTACGGCTATTGCCACAACCATTCTCAGGATATGCATCCACGCAATTTTCTTCTTTTCTCTTAACGCTGGCTTGCGGCTGCTCGTCTCAGAGAACACTGCTTTGAAATTCTGTCATTTTCATTGTTTTATCATTTTCCGTGACATTCTTCTATGGCGTATAGTACAGATCTGAAATATCTAAACATGTTCCCAAAACAAAATACAATAAACTGTAGAATACTTGGAGAACAGTTGGATTGGAAGACATTACTGTCCAAGGCAGCAGTATCTTCCAATCCATGTATGTGCAAAATCTGAAACAAAACATGTCTTACTAACTAACATGTATTTGCATTGTTTTGAAAATAGTTCAACTTATTTATAAGCTGAGCTGTGTTTAAAGATTCTTTCCCGAGATAATTTTTCTAAAATAGATGTCCCGTGGATCGATATCTGTGACTTAGTCGATTAGGTTCTGCATGGTCAACTACACTGAATCTGCTAAATTGATCAAACAGATGTAGGACACCTGCTTCGTATTGACACAAACCAACTTGTTCACGAACCGTACCAATGAAGCTTTCCTGTTTTAGCCATTCTCCGGCCCGCTCTATCTAACCTCGACCCACACCAGCCCTCGCCCGTGATGGGATCGGTCGATCTCTGAACTATCTGACTATCAATTTCCAGAAAACTATACAAGTATGCTGTTAAATATTTTGACCATATTGATGGGCCAAGTCAAATTAGTTTCCAAATATTCGACAAAGTGTTTATTAAATGGTATACAATTCGTTGAACATATCGTACCATTCAAGACGTAATGATTATGATGTCATCATGCACGTCAGATGAACGATGGATGAACTGGAAAGGTGAATTGGAACATACTCATTTGAACATGAAAGGGCAAATACAACAAATAAATCGCAATACAATAACAAGTGAACGTTCCAGTTTTAGCTATGCCCCGCCCATCTTTACCTATGCTCCACCCACACGTTGCCGTTTTGTGCTCAATTGATCCCTGAAATGCCTGCTTATTAATTTCCACAAAACTATTGCAGGTAAGTTGTTGAATATTTTGAAACTAATTTGACAGCGTCCCAGTCAAATTAGTTTCAAAATAGTTAACATTACCTTTTTTATTTAAATAGTAAATACATACAATTCGTACAACAATGCCTACTCTGTCATCAATTAAGCGTTCATGACGAACTTATCTATGCCACCCGTGAAGTCATTGATTATGATTTCATCATACACGTCGCGTAATTGACTATGACATATTATGATTAATGGATGGACAGGTTCATTCTGTTGACTATCCTTACGGTAAATCGGCGGGGAGCTGTCGCTGCCTATGACAACAATAGGTTCCTGTCAAATTAGCTTCAGAATGTTCAATAGATTACCCGTACAGTTACTTTGTTGAAATTGAGAGTGTGGGATTTCAGTTCTAACCATGCCCCCTACACCCTAGTAACTCTGCCATTTAATCCGACCAATGGCGTATATATTGCGTCGTCAATAACCTATACGTGCGTCCCAACATGTGCCGCTCAGATACGTCCTTGTGATGACGATCAGCACAGCTCTGAAACATGTACAATTGCGGCTGTTCTGTTATAACTGCCATTATCTCTGCTTAATTCTTTGCAATGGCATGACCACCTTATTTTATTGGTCATTAAATATGTATCAATTATTGCCACGTATTCAGTCATATGTATACTGAAAGGAACGTGCTATCCGTATCCCCGGGGGACATAGCACTGACGTCTACCACGGACGTCTAGCATTGGCCAACTGCAAGAAAACTCACTGTATATGTTAGTAAATAGTAAAAACATACAATTCGTAGAACGTGTCAGACTATTAAGCGTTTAAGACGGATTACACCGAGTTATTTATGATGCCATGCTTATGACGTCATCATACACGTTGCGTGGTTGAGTATGACGTCACATTACGTCGTATTAAGGATAGAAAAAACTGCAAAGGTCGACTGGTGCGCAAAGTTAAAAATCACAAATTATAATTCCCATCTGAAAAGATGGCTGGCCTTGGGATGATGTTAAAAATTTAAACCGATAACCGAACCATGCATGTAGTTGTAAAGGGGGGGGGGGGGGTGCTCAGAGCGAGGCTAGAAGGTCACTGTGTTTTAACGACATTTTCAAACCAGCATGCGATAGCTAAACCCATGATACATTTCATTTAAAGGTTTGACGGAAAACAAAAACATGTTTCGAAGCAAGCGAACTTTATTTTCCGCGTGCCCGAGACGGGTGAAACATATTGATCTAGCGAATTCTCTATTCTACTTCTCACAATGTCATCGATACCTACGCCGTATGCGAATATTTATTAGGTATTAGCGAGAAAATCACTGGTGTATTTGATTTTAATTCCTTCCTTATATGTTTTTCAATTGTCATTTGGAAAGACAAAACCACTGTAAACCCTCTTTAGCGGCGTGTAGTGTCTCTAGATGGGTCAATACGCGTCCCGGATTCTAGCGGGCGTCGAACGCCGTCGATAACGTTGCTGTTTGTATCTGTCAACGAGAGGTTGGTTGGTTCACGCTGCCGATTACTTGGGGTACTTGTGTGTCCGATATTTCCACACCAGCGTCGATCGCTGGCTACTGATCTTTACAAAGCCCGAGTTGACTGTTTGTTCTTGAAGAGCGTTACAGCTCGCGTTGCTTCCAAGAGCGCCGGGATGGTTTGCTCTGATGCGGGCAGGAAGCACCGTGCAAACAAGCAAGCGTCTTTGGCGGAAAAGATTCTTGGCATCTTTGCCCGGTCGAGTGTTACTAGTAAATCGTCGTCTGTGGCGCGCATCTGCCGGCGTTCAATCACTGATTCGGTTCTCGTCAAGATCAGCGAGCTTGGAGAAGCCATGAAGAGACTCAATCCCGCTATTTACGGTGGCGGCTGTTGCTGTCCGCGTTGGAGTTTTCGCTGTCTGCGCCACGGTCTATCAGACAACGATGTGCTGTTCTTTGTGTTTCCGTTCCTGTTAGTTTCTTACGGAAGTATTGGGCTCGCTGGAGAAGTTTTTCAGCACTTCGTTCGATTCTCAATACACACCGCGCGTTTACACGTGTGATTTATGATCTAGTGTTCCTACTAGCGCCAAGTATCGGTAGCATTGCCAACGCAGCAGAAACACTGACTGATCATCCGCCAGTTTTTGCTCTTGGCCTCATCTCCAAGTGAATGAATGACCGGGCCACATTGTTATTCTCTTACACTAAGGAATTCGTTCTGGTTTCCAATGCACGTTTGACGAGAAACTCGCAGCTGATGCTACTTGACACGACATGTGTATACAATGACTGGCAAATTGCTTACTTCCTCATCCTTCGCCTCCTCCTCTTCATCCTCTTCTGTATTTAGCGAGCGCCTCTTCATTATTCTGGACAAGTTCTTGCCCTTATCTTTACTCGCGTCCAACAACAATAACACGAACGGAAACGAAAAACAAAACTTCATAGATAGGGGTCGGTTCGCGCTCATGAGGCCAATTGGAACAGTTCATGTTATTCCGACGTACAATATGGGATGAAGAAGAGCGCGATAATCTTGCTAGACAATTCTTTGACCTCGTTGTGGAATCCAAGCGCGTGTTTATAGTTAGCGAATTCAGTGAGGAATTACACTAGTATCTAAACTATTTGTTCAAGAAAGCAGACGCGTTACCATTGCAACCTGGGATTAATACAAAAATCAAGTTGTTCGTCCAATGAAGGAGGACAATTTACTCAATGGTAGTGGCGTACACATTAATCTTAATTAACCCTTTCACGTCTGACCGGTTACAATTTAAACTACACGAACCCAATGTTAACTATGAAACTATAGCTTGGCAGTTGTAGCTGCCATGCACAATAACGGCTTGCAATAAAAAAGGTGACAGTGTATTCCAAAGAATGCCCCTTACCTGGTTTCTGCGCGGGACGGGTTAAACCGTTAACACATAACCAGCCAAAATGCGTTCAACTTGCAGAGCAAGAGGAGAATATATTTTAATAAGTTAGCGCTGCAATGACTTGGTAGATAATCTAAAATTGCTCATGGTCTGCAAATGGACATTTTTTATTCAGAAAATTAAAATTTTCTTGAAATGTGTACATACATGTGTTAATTATATTCATGCTATGTTATTTACAGAAATTCAATTTAATTAAAAAATGTAACTAATTCCTTTAGTCTAACGACTGTGGAATATAGACCAAGGTGAATCGGTAGCCTAGTAGTGCGTTGAGGAATGGATGTATCATAACGATTAGGACCACGCCTATTGGAGTATAATACGGTGTTTCCTAGTGGCTATTCTCTTTAGTCAGTTCAAAATGTGTCGAATAGCGAGGAAATAACAGCGTTTTTACCGAGCTCAGTACAGCATTCTTAGCACGTCGTTAAGAAAAGACATATTCAAGTTTATGATTTATTGCATATGTACATTGTGAATTCTTCATGATGCACTGGGACTCGTCTTTCATTGGTTACCACGTGCTGAACACCTTTCGCGTAGCTCGCATATTTATGTTAGTGGGCAGTTGTTAAGCTTTAAGCGCGAGTGTTATGTTGGGAATATAAATTAATAACTCTATGATCTGTTATACGGCTTTCATGAGAAAGTGATAAAGTAACTAACCTTACTCATCGCGAATAGGCGTATGGGCAAGACGCGTGTTTCATAAAACCCCTGATTAGTTTATAATAGGATTTCAAAATCGATTCGCAGAAAATATGTCTCAGCTAAGTACGATTCCATGCGAAAGGAACAATAACTTGAAAGGGTGTTTTCTCTCGGATTTAGATATATAGTTCATCTGAAGAAGCATAGATGTATATTTGCGGTATAATATATATTAGCAATGATTATAATACGCGTATAAAAAAAAATCAATGCGTGCATTTCGCCAGTGATACACGCAAGTGAAAATTAGTCCTGGAATATTTCGTGTCATTTGAAGCTACACACCTGGTGATCATGTGGCGTTTTAACCACTGCTGGTGGGCAGGCTGTTGGTGCTGTGTGGTGCGACCCGCTATTTTCATTTTACTGGCGATCACGTATTTTGCGTGTATAAGGCCTTCGACATGTGAGGTTACGATGCGCGAGACGAGTAAATTCTTGGTCCAAACCAAATACGGTAGGGTTCGTGGAGTAAAATTAGATTTCTCATCCCGAAAACTGAAACCGGTTTTAGCGTATCTCGGTTTACGGTACGCTTCTATAGGTTCTGGTCAATTCAGACCACCGATCAGTCCAAGGAAATTGTGGACACCACTGAATATGGCTACGCAGCATGCCCCTGTGTGCCCACAGGCGATGCGTACCCAAGCGGAGTTACGATCCAAACACACTACCCACAGAGCGGAGCAGTGGATTAGAATTCAAGGGTACACAAAGTCGCAGGATGGTGACTGTTTATCGCTGAATATGTACGTTCCCCAAAGAGGTAGGTTTTAATCAATCAATCCATATTTCCCTGCCCACTTAGAAACCGTATCTATGGTAGCTATGAATCAATTTAAGATAAAGCACATTGACAATGTAGAATTATTGTATTCCCGAATAGATATCCTATACGATATGACGATTCAAAATAGATAGTATTGAGTGTCATATCGATCATTTTCCCATGCATACATTCTAACAGTAGCCACGCCCATATTATATTTCTAGTTATGGCCGTATTTTGGACGGACTATTAACATTTCCAACGTCAGTGATCATAATCATAACCATAATTGAATACTCCAGTTTCTTAGTCCATCATATGACGTCATAGTCAACTACGGCACACGCATGCTGTCGTCATAATCGATTACGCCATGAATGATGTGAATTCTTCCATCATAAACGCGTAATAGTCCGTCAAGTTGTACGAAGTGTACGTCTTTACTATTTAAGACACATTATGTTGACTAGTTTGAATTAATTTCGCTGGGCGCGATTTGATGCCATAGGCAGCAAACACAGTCTAATTGGTTTCAAACTATGCAACGGCTTGCATGTACACTTTTCTGGAAAGTGGGATTCAGAGTGCCGAGATCGATTGATCTCAACAAATCGATTCCAAAGCGGGAAACGTGTGTATGGAGCTTAGCTAGAGATGGGAGGGGAATATTTAAAACTGGATTCATCCAATACCTAACACGCGATAGTTTACCAAACACAATAGACGGATTCCTGCCTAGTTATGATCCGCTCATTTCTAGCTAAGCTTCGGCCACGCTGTATACGTGTGGCAATGGACCGTTCCAGTTTTAGGTATTCCCCGCCCATCTCTAGCTAAGCTTCACCCACACCTCGCTCGTGTCGGGATCGATCGATCTCTGAACTCCCTGACTATCAATTTCCAGAAAACTACACAGGTAAGCTGTTGAACATGTTGACTGGGTGCTGTTGCTGGCTATAGTTTCAAAATATTCAGCAGCATATTGATTAAATAGTAAATGCATATACTTCTCACAACAACGCATAGTCCGTCTTCAAATATGCGTTCGTGGCGTACTTATATACGTCATTCATGATGTCATAATGGCGGCACACATTATGATGTCATTATACACGTCGCATAGTTGAGTATGACATCAGCGTGATAGATAGATACTCTGGAAAGGTGAATTGATGTGGAACCTTGAAACCTGAATTCTCAAAATCTAAATTCCAAGGCACATGTAACATGCAGTTAAGCTGTTGGACATGAGAACAACAGCTCGCAATCAAATCAGTTTCATGATGTTCAAAAGAATGTTTATTAGAATGTAAGTTCACCAGCGCCATACGAATACAACAATCTCGTGATGGAGAGTTCCCCTTTTGTAACGGACCAACGTCATGTTGCGCGCAATGTCAGCCAACAAGTCCGTTAGACACGCGTTTGACTATATTTCACGGTAGGCGAGAGTAGCCTAGTGTTCATCCTATTCTAACATTAGGCGATGTGTAATATCAACATGTGATCGCCAACACGAGGATCCAGTTGGATTTGGAACTGGACTCTTGGGACGGGCCTTTAACTGTGTGTTGGTGGGCAATGGGAATACATTACACCATGCCAGCATGCATTCATGTGCACTATTCTCAATATGCCAATCATACTAAGAACATTTATCTATAGAAACGAGTTTGCAATGGAAGAATCAAGCTTTAGCTATGCCCTGGCCATATTTAGTTAAGCTCCACACACGCTCTGGCTGCGCGTGGATCACTCGATACCTGCACTCTCTGAATCCAGAAAAATATACAGGTACGTTGTTGAATAGTTTGCGACTAATTTGAGTGTGTGCTGTTGCTGTCTGTGGCATCAATGACGCCCAGTCAAATTAGTTGCAAAATATCCAACACAATGTTTATTACAAAATAAACAAATACAATTCGTACAACTTGAGGGACTATCACACGTGTAAGATGGTCCTAAATCGCGCCATTCAGGGAGTAATTGATTACGATGCCAGCCTACATGATTGTAACGTAGTTGATTATGACGTCGCATGATTGCCTGAGAAACTAGATTCATCACGGGAATTGAATCAGGATAGTAGCCTATACAGCTGTTCATGTGCACGTGGAAAGGTCCCAGTGCAAACGAGTATTTTGTTCTAAAATAGTAAGATGTTTTATTCTAGAATTTCCTTATGAGTCTTTGTTCTAAAATGGCCAATTTCTTTGAGTATAGAGGTGCTATCATTGAACACTCTAGCTTGCAATCCAGATGCAGGATTAGTAAATACCAAACAGTGTTAAAGATACTTGTATACGAAAGGTGTTTCATATTGTAAAATAGTTTTGACTGAAACCCGTTGCTGCCATCAACAGCTGCCAGCTAAATTAGTTTCAAAATAAGCTGATTCCTAAATGCCGTTTGGGTAAGAACAGTAACGTATGTCAGCAAAACTATTCAATGAATACGCATCCTATTATGTGTTCGTGCATATGGTTATGCGAAATATGATGTTTTTTTGCAGCGACAACATTAACTTTGCAATGTGGCAATATCATTAGTTCCCAGCACGTAAACTTGATCAACTCCGACATAGATTCACGGCAATTTCTATGTTCCCAAGGCAACTATTTTCCCGTTAATACGCCGGCAATATTGCGACACTCTTTTTCTTTTCGCTGATGGCGCTTGCGGAGCCTCGGTTTGATATTGATGTTCTATGAATCTCGCAGTACCAATTCTCGAGCGGAATAATTAGGTTTAAGAGCTGTTCACTGAAATTGCGTCTTTTCAATTTTGTATTTTAAGGGACATAGAAATGTGTGCCCCGTGGATGGGAACATGAGTAATCATACAATAATTTTTTTTCTGCGAAGTTGTCATTCCATTCCATTTAATCACGAGAAAACATTACGCAATACACCTATCTATTGATGTAGCTAGCATTACTGTGTATCAGCTGACTAAATCACAACTGATTGTCATTGGTTGTAATAATATAACCGTATGTGACAGTACCCGATGTCTTCACTGATGGATCGTGGATTAAATATCCTTATGTGTGTGTCTGTTTGTTAGTATATTAACTACGTGCGATGTGTTTTTCTTAAAATCCCACATCACACGCAAATAAAAAATGACGCACAGGGGACAAGAATGCACATTACGTCACGTGATCCTTTGAAGACTCATATTCAAGGTGTATGCCAATAGACGTCATTTTATTATCATGTTTTATCCAACGACTATATTATTTATTCAGGAAACACCATAATACAAGTAGCGATGAGCGACCATAGATAAAAGACTTATCAATGCGTTACATTTCTATCGACACGCGCTTTGAAGTCACAGCTAAACCGGTACACATTCCCCCCCCCGTCCCCCCCTCCACACACACTATTCCTCCACCCCACACCTACCATCGATGGTGATTCTTTAAGACGGGTGGTTGTAATACCGCTAATAGACACGAGTTGGAAATCGTGTGCCAATCCTCATCCGCCAAAGCAAAAGACAATAGGGGGAATGGATTCTATCACGCCACAAAGTGTCTTAAACACTCGCTCAGTTATGCTGGTCGTACACAGTAAGACTTATTATACAACCAGTTGCGTGTTGAACGTGCATATTACGACTTGTGAGCTAGTCTTCAAGTATTCACCTACGTTAAACCTAGGGTGATGGCATTTTACTTGGTGGACATATTGTTATACTTAGTGACAATCTGTCCCCTTTTTGTCAACGTCTCTTTACATTTAGCTAAACGCAACAAGTATATGCATATTTGAAAGAGAGTTGTGAAGGGAACGGAAGAGAGGAGAGCGAAGGATGGAGGAAGGGAGATAGAGAGACAGGTAGAGAGAGACAGAGAAAGAGAGAGAGAGAGAGAGAGAGAGAGAGAGAGAGAGAGAGAGAGAGAGAGAGAGAAAGATGCAGGGAGTGTTTCAGGGAGGGAGGACGGAGGGATCGAGTGCGCGATGGAGGTGATGGGCGGGAAGGGAGCCGGGGAAAGAGATGAGGAAGGAGCGACGGGGCGAAATGGGGATAGAAAAAGGGAGGAGAGAGAGTGCGAGGCAACGACAGAGAAAGCCCACAAGCCAATATCGTTATGGTTAATAAGTATATGTGGCGTGTTCGTCTCAGTCCATCATATACTCTTGCACAGGCCACTGTATGCGAGATTGTGGAACTTCATTGTGTCTGGTTTCCTACAAGGATGGAACTGTTTACGATTGTATTGAAACCGTGATGGGGAAACAGATCAGCCTGTGGACTGTACATTTGGTATGGGAGTCTTTATAGCTATGTTCAATGTTTGTGTAACAACCCACCTTGCAGATCACCGAGAATTGGCCCCTAACACCCAGGTGGCCGCAAAATGCATGTTTGCTGTATATACATTTAACTTTGATAGCCGCAGACTTGCGGTTCTATAAGATGTGTGTTCGTAAAACAGCTCGCCTATGCTAAAACGCGCAAGGCCGTTATGGAATTTTTTTTTATCATTGAAATCGATCGATATTGTGTGACAAAGGTTTATTTTCTGTTTGCGATCCGTACGTCCATTTACCCTCTGCCTTGTTCATAACCGAACAACTCCTTACAACTTGCAACTGGCCTGCGTGCATACGGCACCTGATTTAGAGACTAGTCGCGAACTAGTTGAACATATTAAGCATGTTCAATCTTCGGCAACTAGTAGCCAACTGGTTGGCGACTTGTCGTATATCAGCCTACATCTTACGTTTTCATATCTTACATCTCCAGAAAACTTAGAACAACTCGCTACGACCCCGAACAACTAGTCTCCAACTAGTTGAGTCTTAAAGTGTACGTTTAGAGTAATTGGTCAAAGGCCGCAAAGATTATAGGTATATGCGTATGTCGTTGCTTTGACAATTATATTCACAGAATTGGAATCACTATTTACCGGTAGCCACCATTCAGGTTGCAACCCTGATGCTATAAGGTACTGGTGTGTAAGTAATTGAGGAATCCAGCTTTAGCTAAGCCCCGCCCATCTCTAGCTAAGCTCCATCCACACTTTGGCCGTAACTCTCTGAACTCCCTGACCATATATTTCCATATTTTGAAACCTAATTTGACTGGGTGTTGTTGCAGCCACACCAGTCGCATTAGTTTTCAACAACATGTTTATTAAATAGTAACGGCATGCAAATCGTACTGCTTAGTCCGTCGTCAAGAAACCGTTCGTGACGAACCTATCAACGTCAGTCATGACGTCATTGGTGATTACGGCATCTTAAGCGTCATGCGGTTGATTATGACGCCATATGATTGATGGATAAACTGGAAAGGTTACTTCACGCAGCATACAATTAACTTAACACATGTTGGGGCAAAGAAAAGTCCATACACAGTTAATTCCAAGTCACATAGCCCATATGTGTGGGCAGTGAACTTCTACGAAAGATATGAAGCACATTTTCGAGAAACGTGAATTCCAGGAACTAAATCACTCACGTGTAATATGCCATAATGCTTATGATCTTTAACATGGTGTACGTTCGACACAAATGCATTTCAGATGCTTTTTTGATTTAATTTGATTTACACATATTTTATTGTAACAATTGCACAATGGGATCGGGCACACGTTTTTACAACTTAGATTTACCCTCTCCCTACATAATTATTATAAGCAGCCAATGACTGAGAACACTAAAACGAGGTGAGAGAGAAACAATAAATTAAGAGGTGAGAGAGAGAGAGAGAGAGAGAGAGAGAGAGAGAGAGTGAGAGAGAGAGAGAGAGAGCGAGAGAGAGAGGGGGGGAGGGGAGAGAGATGTAGGGGAGAAAAACGATGTAAACAGATTAAAAAAGTATAGGAAAGAAAACAACAGCTCCTTCAAACACTTTCATTGTCGGATAGCAGTTAGCCATTAATATAATAGATTAAACAATACGAATACTTGAATTAACAGACCATATTCATGGTCATTCCATACCGTCGTCATTTACCCCCATTTACCCACCCCAGCCCTTCCTCTCAACTCCCACCATTCTTTCACCAGGTTTTCTCTTCTCGTTTCTTACACGAAACAAAACGAAACAGAAACGAGAAATGAGACCCAGTCACCTCCACCCCCGCCCACACCACACATTCAAAATGGCTCCACTCCTGTGTATTTAGGTAAATCTGAACTTTTAACCTCCTCATAACTTGGAACGAACAGTTTGAGGAAATTAACGGTTTAGCGAGCCTTTATTGCATTCCCATCATCCCCTCTCCTGTCGTCATCGTCGTCGTCGTCATGGGCATCGCCATCGTAATCGTCGTCTGCGGTATAGCATTATCGTGGATGGCCCGAAAAGCAATAGGAGAGTAATACATTAATTGTGCGTACGGGAAGAACTATATACACAGTAACGACAGCGGAAATAACCCATTACAGTATATAGCACATCTATGCGGTCATTTTTATCATACACATTTAACAGTAACGACAGCGGAAGCAAAAATTAAAAGTAATACAGTATATTTTCAGATGCTGTTAGTATCCAGTAAGTCACTCTCAGATGTGCGCGTGTTGTGAGATAAAGTTATGTTCGTTGTATAGAAGCGCAAATGGCACAGATGAAAATATTACAGTACACCTCGGAAATAACGTGTTTCCAAAGCAAAACGCCCGTGCTGATGAATATTTGTGAATACAATGTGATTGAATGGCATT
This sequence comes from Chaetoderma sp. LZ-2023a, assembly GCA_034401795.1. NCBI lineage: Eukaryota > Metazoa > Mollusca > Caudofoveata > Chaetodermatida > Chaetodermatidae > Chaetoderma > Chaetoderma sp. LZ-2023a. The sequence continues at coordinate 45,784,484 of CM067368.1, forward strand.
GCTGTCACTGGCCGTAATATAATTGCGTCTCCAGTGAGCTGACGTTACGCGCATTACGACGTATAGCGCCCGCCACGACGTGTCCGAATTGTATGTTAAATTGGCTCGAAAATATACACAAGTGTCCATTGCAATGTTTGATTCTGAGAATTCAGTTTACACGAGTAAAATTGGGCGGAGCTTGGTTAGAAATCGGCGAAGCTAGAGTTTGCAGAACATCAAGTACTGTTCTCACCGAGATCGCGTGACAGTGGCACTGATGCCTATATGGTATCCATGTCTAGCTATGCCACCCCCATTTTAGCAGCGCGGCGTCCACCCCCCCCCACCCCACACACACACAAGCAAACCGTGTACACATGTTGGAATGGATATGAATGTGTGAAACCTGAATTCCCATAATATACATTTCAAGCCAAATAGACCCGTAAAATGTCGAATATATTTTACATTCCAAGCTAATTTGACTGGCCGTTGTAACAGATACCAGTCAAATTAGTTTCAACATAGTCAAGCCAATGTTTACTCATTTGTAAATTGGTCAAAGACATACAGTCCGGACCCGTTCCCGAAGGGCCATTGCCACTTTCGTGACGGACCTATCGCGTGTTGTATTGCAATATCAGCTAACAAGTTGCGTATTTAATAATGGCACCAGATAGGTGAGGGACAGTTCGGATCCATTGATTGGAATGGACAGTGGAATGTTGGTATCATTCGACTATCGTCTGAGCCAAACCATAGTTGATTGGCTAACATCTGTAGCATCGCTGATACCTTCAGAGGGAACTTCTGAACTGGCACACAAATATTATATTCATCGACGGTATTCGGCGACATCCTACTATGATTATATAAAGAAACTGTAATATGTGTATTGAACACGGGGCACCGATGAAATCTAGAGAAATCAATATGCGAATATTGACCAGACAGTAGTGCCTTGATCTAGGTCATAAGAAAGTTCCAGAATTGTTCGTATGCAAGGGTCGATAGCCATACAATTATGTTAGAACACAATGTGCCAGTAGGTTATGAAAATAAGGATATCGTCGCGAGTACTATTTGGATTCCAAACAATGGGCCATACAACCGTTGTTGATGCTTTGAATCTAGGTCCGTGACATAGTCATGGAATTCAAGCGGTGAAAGGCCTAGAAACAAGTGTTTGTCATGAGAGCACGTCAAGTACTGCCAATATAAAACAATATATTGATTCACATCGATGCTAATGGTATGTCTGCATCGTAATAGAGCACGCGTTCTAGGAAATCTACCACATTTTATCATAGAGATTGCACGAAAATCGCACGCTTACAGCTGCTATCAATGACAATGGGCATTGCCAGTGTACCCATCTTCATATGACATCCTAATCAACTACGTGGCATGTATGGTGACGTCACAATCAACGGCGTCATGAATGACTTAGATAAGTATGTCACGAACGCATAATTGGTGACGGACTAAGCGTTGTTGTACGAGTTACATGGCTTTACTATTTAATGAAGATGCTTTTGAATACTTTGCCATAGACAGTAACAGCACCAGTCAAATCAGTTTTTAAAATATTCAACATCTTAGCTGTACAGTTTTCTGGAAATTGATAGTCACGGAGTTCAGAGATGTATCGATCCTAACATGGAAAAAGAGTGGTGGAGCAAAAGATGGTCGTGGCAAAGCTAAAACCGGACTCCCCCACTATGATCGTCAGTACGTGATTAGTGGCCACGATCACGGGGCATATCAAATTAATATATGACGCAATTCATATCACGAGCCATAAATTAACAAGTGGGCAAGGTTTAAAGTCCAAGCGAATCTATCGGGGCGAATGTTTTTGGTAAGTATGAATGTGGAGCAATTATTTATAACGATGCAGTAATAAACATAGTATCAGTATTTTCGCTCAGATTAGTTTGTTAGATATTCAAAGGTGAGTCACCCATGCACACCATGGAAACTGGTAACTGAGGGACCTATTTCCTGCCACGCTCTAACCACGTGTTTAGTTTGAACCCTGGATTCCCAGAATCTCAAATTCAAGGTAACTATATCGACCGTAGGTAAACTGTAGACTATTCTGAAAATAATTTGATGGCGTGCTGTTGCTGCCTATGGCAGTACAGCGCCCAGGCTGATTAGTTTCAATATAGCTAGGAAATGTGTATAGGATTCTAACTCCATCGAGGACATACAATTCGTACACGTGACGGGCTTCCCAGGATTCATAACATAGTTATATCACGGCATAGTGATTGTGATGTCAGGTTATACGCGAAGTCGGTCTAGGTGATAATGACGTCATATTCTTGAGAGACAGATCGGATTCCGCAGTTAGCATAAGTCATTAATATTCGCGCACTGCCGATTCAAACTCGTATGAGATATTGGTCGATTGTTGAGATCCGTAAATATGGAATTGGTTTTGGGAATCACCCAGGATAAGATATGGTTGTTCAGTTATCCATGCACCACTGTTATGTGCGTTATCTACAGCAATTACGTTATCAAGCAGTCGAGTTAACGGTGACAGAGTGCCTTGCTCACAGACAGAGCAATAGTTATTGCCAATATCAGTCAATCTCCATATTGACCCAAAGCGACTGTGCATAGAAATGTTATGATATTAGAATAATTTGATGCACAGATTCCCTATTCAGTCACATTATTTGGCCACAAAATTACCATATATATGTATGTCGGAGATAGGAGAGTTTCTCACAAGAGTGATTTAACTAAGACGAGAGATTATCCTATTCATAAGGTCTGCAATGAAACTGGAATATAGATTTTATAACGGTGTTTCAGCTGCGAATCGCTGCAATCTAAAGGATTTCATTTCTAGCCAAGCTCCGCCCTTTCTATATTAAGGTCCGCCCACGCTTTGTGAAAAATGTATT
>CM067368.1:45792386-45819886 GCA_034401795.1 Chaetoderma sp. LZ-2023a
TCGCTTGATAGCTATTCAGGTGATCTAATAGGCCCCGCATACACCATGCAGCCATTTTACGCTGTTTACCATGCCGCTATAGAAAGCTAGTCAGGCTTTGGTAGCTAAATGTTGTTACATGTCTGCACCCTATGATGGCTGTTTTGATTTATCTTTCAACAAATCAGAAAACACCTAGCGTGTCGGCCTAGCTATATACGCTCGGTCATAGAGGTCAGCTATAGTTTGGGAATTTCGTATACAAGCAATCATACAGGTAAGCTGTTGGATATTTTGAAACTAATTTGACTGAAGGTTGTTGTTGCCATAGGTAGCAACAACTTCCAATCAAATTAGTCTCACAATATTCGACGGAATAAGTAGTACATAGTGAATGTAATGCATTGGCACTTGCATGACATCACACACTATCGCTTGAGGACGCACAATGGTGGCAATCACTCTTCAACATTTACTCACTGGTGCACAGCAGATAATTGTGATGCAGATAATCGAATGTGACATTATATGAATGCTATGGAACCTGTAAACGATAATCTATCGGTGTAATACCACATCTGCGATGAAATTAACATCCCTTTAATGGACGGGTGTGTCAATATGCGATTCGATATTGTGCTCCGCCCCGTTGATTAAAGGCGAAAATTCGATACATCGCTATCAGTAGCTGCGCTCACATTGTCTGCACGTTGGGATCGATATGAAACAGGGAAAGCTGATTTCCCCCAATCCAAATTTGAAGATACCTATACATGTAAGTTGATGAGTACATTGTAAGTCACTAGAAAGGGGGCTGTTACCAATGACAACAGCAGTTCCTAATCAAATAAGTTTCGAAATATTCAATATAATGCGTATTAATCATTTACAGCCTCGAATCTGCTCGAGAAAATTGCAATTTCCTCATAGAGATTGTACATTTGCAGACCAGGAGAAGATTATTTTTGAAGATTTACGGCTGGAAAGATTGGCTCTGTTATCGAGCCCGCCATTGCAGTGATACTTTTAAAAAAATAGTATTTTATTGGTCTGCAAATGGACATTTCTCAAGAACAAGGCGTTTTTTGTCTAACCTTAATGTTAAAGGGTTACATTCACTAAAGACATACAACTCGTACACATTCGTCAAACACGTTTCGATTTTCCTGACTGACGAATCTAACTCATTGTAATTCTGACGTCAGCTAGTATGTGCCATGTGTGATTGTGACGTCAGATTCCTGAGCGTCCGATCGCATACATCTATTAAGCCAACCTGGAGCAATATGTTCTACGTACCGATCTAAAGCAAGCCGGACTGCTAAACACTGACGATCAGAAAGAACATGAGGGAGCGGATGACTCTCATTGAGGACGAGACACAGTGTCCAGAGACGAATAAGGGCTTATTGTAGTTGCATGATATGTTCAAACTACAGCAACCGCAGAATACAGTAATCATCATCATCATCATCATCATCATTATCTCATCATCATCATCATCATCATCATCATCATCATCATCATCATCATCATCATCATCATCATCACCAATAGGGACTCGATAGACGCTAATTAAATCAATACATGCTTCAACTCAACTAGTACGCATCTAACCAATCTCTTACAGCGGTTGACTAGCAACGCGTTTTACGAAGGCACCTGGAAATCTTAATGACGCGTTTAATAAGCTGATGAATAGGCAGCAACGCCTTCCAATTGAGGACTCCAGTTTCGCAGGCAATCACACGATGCCATGATCAACTACGTCACATGTAGAGTGACTTCATATGCAATTGGGTCATGAATGACCGCGTAATAGTTTGAACAGTTGTACGAATTGTATGTCTTTGCTATTTACTAAACCGTTGTGTTGAATATATTGAAACTAATTTGACTGTGTGCTGTTGTTGTCATAGGCAGCAACATCAACCACTCAAATTAGTTTCAAAATACTTAAGAGCTTACCTGTATAGTGTTCTCTAAATTGAGATTCAGAGAGTGCAGGGATCGGTTAAACCCAGCACTGGAAAAGTCTGTGCAGCTAGAGATGGGCGTGGCATAGATTAAATTGGATTCCAACATTGCTTTCATGATACTCAACGGTATTCAACACTATATTTTCTAAATAATCAAATTGTAAATTAACCAAGACATACATTTCAGGCGCGTACTATAGGGTATTTCCTCATTCTATGACTGCCCTACATCACTTGAGTGTGACGTCAGCTACCACGTGATGTGTTTGATGATGCCAGGCACGCTGATGATTTATCGGACTCCAACTTCCACCACACCGTAGTTTATCCAGCTCAATGGAATCACTAGATATAGAAACTCCAGCGGAATACAAAATCCCTCCATGATAATACAATTGCATAGGCAGTTAACCATAGCGGACACTTGGTTCGGTGGCCAAATTATAACGGTTCAATAAAACGGACGGCTACAAGACAAGCCGAATTAATGCAGCATTGTTTTATGACTCCATTCAGCTATATTCCCTCGCCAAGGAGCCGTACTTAGCGCCAGTCTGCATTTTATGTCCAGTATTCGATTGCCCATGTCGTTCTTCTGCTAAAGCAGCCATCGATAGAGAACCAGTAGTTATAGTAGAACTAGCTAGTCCAAAGCATCGTACTAATGACACACATTCTACTTTAAAAGTAGGCCAGACGTGATAGAACAGTGTGCGTACATCCCATTATATTGGGCGTGAAGCAGCTGTAATTTTCAGACAAAAACATTTTAAGGCCATGGAGTAGTGTGGATTTGGTGTGGATGTGAACTGCATGAGGATGTAGTAGACACTCGAAAGAACAATTAAGCGCGTATGTTGCCAACCCATTTATAGTGAGAAGGTGAAGGGGACCGCCGGCGCCAAGGGCATCACCTACTGTGGCGTGGTTGCGCAGATCCCATCACCTCCAGATATACAGGACATATCCCTGAGCTGTAAAGGCTTCTTTATTGCAACAAGGATAGCCAAACTCATCTAGATTTCAAACTGTTCTGTGGAGGACCACCAAAGCAAACGTCCACCACCCTGCCACAGCTGGCAATTCTGCAGACTCGCCCCAACAACTCACGTGCATAGGTCTGGCAGCGTAGTCATAGTATCGGCGGTATGTGGTTGCTAATCGCTAGGCCACAATGCCATGGCCCACGTACAGAGTCTGTGTGTTCACTGACATATCGTTCCATCGTTGGAGAGCATCACACTGTTCGAAATAATGACTATAATTTACAAGCAGAAAGCGGCGTGATTACGTTTCTAGCTTTGTTCATTAGTTCGATGTCGTGCTGGTACGTCTAGACTACATTCTCTTCCCTCTGTCACACAGTATGTGACGAGAATCTTATCTCGTTGAACCCGTAAGCTGAATTCGAAAACTCGTTTGAAATGTAATAAATACCATATTTAATATTTTGAAACGAATTCACTGGAAGCTGTTTCTGCCTCTAACTGCAACGTCTACAAGTAAATTTAGTTTTAAAATATTCAACAGCATATCGGTATAATTACCGTAATATCGATATCCCGAAAATTCATAGTTTAAAGGTTTAAATTAACTCTAAGGGAGCCACGAACCGCACTAGACTAATTGTATCATGTTCGTTCTCAAAGACCTAATGCCGAGACGTATATATATCCCTCTAATGATTCAGCCTGTGTGTGTCTGCGTCCGCTAATAATCGCACAATACCGTTCGGATTGACTTCCGTAGCCCTTTAAATAAGAAATACAACATGGCAGTTACGATCTGCAATCTAATTGGCAATGCCATTCGATTGAATTGTCGGATTGTCTCTGACATTTTTCAATACTCGTCCTGGGAATGTCCCCGTCTTTGGACAAAGCCACTAGGACAGGCATTCGCTAACCCACGCAATATCTGCACAGCTGCGTCATTGTTTAAAGTCACGCTGGTAGGATTGAGCGAGACGAGCCATCTTTCCGCAGATGCTAGCATTGGACATGCCAATAGGCTACGACAGGTCCCGTGTTTGCTGGTGGCGCAGGTGGCATAACAAAGAACTACTCCTTAAAAGTGTGCATATTTATATTAGTATAGGATTCACTTATTTTTAAATACGCATTTATAGTTATTCATATAATTTCAAATTTGCGAGGATATAACGGCAACAGCAACCTCATCAGTAGGTAGGTAGGTAGGTAGGTAGGTAGGTAGTAGTAGTAGTAGTAGTAGTAGTAGTAGTAGTAGTAGTAGTAGTAGTAGTAGTAGAAATAGTAGTAGTAGCAGCAGCAGCAGCAACAGTAGTAGTAGTAGTAGTAGTAGTAGTAGTAGTAGTAGTAGTAGTAGTAGTAGTAGTAGTAGTAGTAGTAGTAGTAGTAGTAGTAGTAGTAGTAGTAGTAGTAGTAGTAGTAGTAGTAGTAGTAGTAGTAGTAGTAGTAGTAGTCGTAGTTGTAATTTGGCATAATTGCTCTCTAACCAAGTCGATAGAAAACAAAATGTCCATCTTGAAGATTGACAGATGAAAGGAATAATCCATTTAATAATAATACTAATAATAGTAATAATAATAATAATTATAATAATAATAATAATAATACTAATAATAATCTTTCTTTATTGAGGGTATATCATCAGTGGCCTGATCTACCCGAGGCCCTCATAGAACAAATGTATGTACACTATGTACAGTTGATAATTAAACTATGTACATTTGATAATTATACTATAAACAGGATGATGAATTAATTACGATATGTGAATAAACAGCAGTAGACAATCAATTTACTTATTGATATATAATATTCAGTTAGAGTTGCACGCTTTCTTCGATATTTCTAGATATCACGATTCAGTATAATATCGCGATAATTTACAATATAAAATATCGAAAAAATGGTGAAAACCTAAAGGACAACATTGTGTCAAAACAGTTTCTCAAATCTGAAGTTCAAATTTATCGGCACATATTGAAGATTTTCGACCCTCCTATCTACGCTTAACCACTACAGCTTCGAGAAAGACCATGATGTTATGATTGCTGCGACAATCTATCTTTTCGAAGATGCAGTATTTATGATTACTGGCTCGCCTCTTCAATGATGGTATGAAGATATTTTATTTAGTAATCTGAGCCTAATCTAACTCTATCAAAAGGTCCTCAGGTAAGGTACAGCGTTTGTCTGTACTCAGGAGTTAACTGATACACAACCAAACTCTTGCCTTGTATGTACAAGGTGATGCTTTTATTAATAACTTAACTTTACATTAACTACTAAATATAACAATGGTGAATTATATTTTCACGCTTATAACAAGTACTTTGACTTGATAAAATATTACTTCTAGTATCTAATCCTACTCTGAATTTGAATTCTCTTAACGTGGCTTTACTTGTAACGGATTACTCCCAGAAAACTTCTGGTCTGACGTATCACGCTTACGACTGTCGTAGCAACGATCTGCTACGGAATCACAGATGGTGAAGATTAAAGATTTAAGAGACAAAGTGCCTCTTATATACAGTTTACGGTTTCCTAAGTTCTATACATATTACGATATATATATATATATATATCGTAATAGATAGTTTCTGTTCCCTTCATCCTTCTAGGTAGATATAATTACAGTTTGATTGGTCTACATATCATTGCCTCCAATCAACATCTGCTTATTTCTTCCTAGAAATTCATACCTATTCCTGTTGGTCGTTCTGCCCAATCCCTGTTCGCCTATCTCTCTATTTCACTTTGAAACTCTATTCCTTTTGTTTCTCTGCCACAGAGTTTGATTCGATGCTCATTGATTATGACGTCATCTTGACTAATCAAACTCTGGGCTTCTCTTCTACGGAGATAATGTAAAACAGGGTCAAAGCGGTGTTGGCTGGTTCTGATTTGATGCGATCTGTCAGCTAACTAACAACATTATGGTATGCCCTTCCTTGATTGACATATAGTTGATATACAAATTTCGATTGTGTTATTCATTCCTACAGGACGCTACAATGCCTTTGTCCTGTCCCTTGCCTATCCTGGATAAGCCTGTAGGAAACGAACGTTAATAAGCACATGAGCTGTATGATCTCATTGCCAGCTGGTGTTGTTGTACTTGCTTAAGGGAGTCGGAATGCCGACCGTCAACAACTAATGTCAGTCTGTCACCTATTCTTTTCACCCGAATATTTACTAAACTAATGGCCGAAACGACTGCTGAACATTATAAAAGTGTGTGCCGATCCAACAGCAGACAACTTTCATCTTCAACTATTGACAGATTCCACCAACTCAGAACCGTCGGTTCTACTTCAATTTATTTCATGCCTAACTAACTAGATAATTATTCTAGCTATAGTTTCGCATCAGTTTCGATACTGCTTTCACTGAAACTGTGTGTATCAGCAGCACTGGTCAATACCAACCAGTGCAGCGTCCTAATACGTACATACATGATACCTATAACGTTACTCAGTTCATTACCTCACCTGGTATTTTCAAAGATGAATTTCACTGAGGTCTTACTCATAAATATAAGACATCCCGCGGGGTCATGACTTCCCACAAGACAATCAGATATCTACAATATGAATCCATAGAAAATTACCATATGTAGACCAAGAGAAAACTATTCTTTGACAATTTGACACTGGAATGACTTGTACTGTTAAAGAGCCAGTCATTACAGTGATAAATACCCAAATACCCAGCCTTCTCTTGCTCTGTAGATGGGCACTTCTCAAGACTCCATTCTGACCTTATGATACCGCGATATTTCGACATATCGAGATATTTTCCACACGATATACCACAAATGGTAATATCATGCAAGCCTATATTCCGTTAAGCAAACACATATTATTATTATTATTATATTTATTACTATTCAACATTCATGTAAACCTAATTATTGTGTCTTTATACAGTTGCTGGACTGGGCGATGGGTAATATCATATTTGCATGCTGTTAATTACACGGAAACAGATACACTTGCCAGTCATAAGAATACCACAGGATGCTCTTCGGTATATATATTCCAAGAATTGTGCAGCATTTCTGTTGACTGAGGGTGCCTCTCTGAACAAATCCGTCCAAACAGACAAATACTGTTCCTTAGTGCAGTGCCTTATTTCTTGGCGTTGATGATCTATACTGCACATGCTGCCTAGGTAGCCTAAGTGTAACATACGTGAAACTGAAACTATTTAATTGCCCTTGAGTGTGTTTGTATTGTTCTCGTCAGGCTCGGTTTGTGTGCGTCATATTGTGGTGAGCTTGCGTCTTGATCTGGGTGTTGTTGGCGTTGAGGTAACATGACTGTATCCGGATCGAAATACATACGCTATGTTAATGTTGCGCTACACTATTATTTCCACTGTGATATTGGTGTGTCTTTCATGCGCAGCGTAGAGCCTACGTATACAGATACTTTTACGAGTATGGAGATTTATTAACGTAACTCACGTTTAAGAATCTGTTCATTTCCTCTTAACTTGCAATCTTATACAACGTAACATAGTTAGCATCACTGCCAAATACCCTCAACTGTAGTCGTTTGATACTTAAAATAACACAGTTCTCGCTATAAATGCAATATTAATAGCGATGTTGCGCGACACCTTCTTAGACCTCATCTGCTGAAACTACTATAAGTTATTAGCCGTTTAAACTAAACATATTGTTAATTTATGAATATAATGTCATATCTAAGTATCGGTCTATTTTAGCTTTCGCACGCACGCACGCACGCACGCACGCACGCACGCACGCACGCACGCACGCACGCACGCACGCACGCACGCACGCACGCACGCACGCACGCACGCACGCACGAACGCACGTACGCACGCACGCACGCACGCATACATATATATGTGCAAATGTTAGGTAAGAGAATGACGGGTACATTAACACGTCGTGTAATGTAACTGTGTGCTGTGTTAAATGACACAGCAAGAAAAACATGTAGTTTGAGATCAAAGGTCAAATAAGAGAATAAGTACTTTCAATCAATGAACCATGCTTTGGAATACTATGTCCTGCCTACACATGTGCATTTGGGAATATTGCTATGCGCGTTCGCAAAATTATATATCATCTTAAACAAATTCGTTAAGAAATAGAACACTATTTCGTCATAGTAATACTTTTTTAATATTGAAATACGTTTGCTAAGTGAGGATGCAGAAATAATATGCAATTGAAGCCATATTGGCAACGTGTACGATTCCAATCCATATGCCATAGACTAGTATAGATCAGATATGAGTGCATCAAATATATTAAAAATATATGTGCAAATAACAGAAGACTTACCATATGCTCGCCTCCCCACAATTTGCACATCTGAACTCTGTATGTGACGTTATTTTTTCGGGTTCATTTTCCTTTTCGTCATATCTTTACTACAACGCAATCCGTTCGAATTAGGAAGGTGTGAATATAGTAGCATTTCATTTTAATCGTTGGCTGCGTATGCGCCAACAACGTATGTAGTCGTGGGATATTGTACTAGACTCGCTGCGTGGCTTGTCTATAGATGTAGAATCCGGTTGCTGAATAACTACGCTCTTCAAATGTCTGTGGTATTTGCATATCTAATTACCTGGTCCGCACATTGCTATTTTGGCAATGACCTTCCAACTATTTGTTTGGGAGACACAGCGTGTGTTGAGGTGATTTATTCCATCTGGCAATGCATTTTCCTATATGACAACGCATATACTAGACTATATGTAGAATATTATGTCGATGGTATCTAGAAGAAGCCATTTACCAGAACGTTATTTACCATTTATAGTAGTCCTGATAGTATTAGCATAGTACCCAGTTCACCACGAGCAATTACAATAATGGTTGCTATATTGCCCATAAAGATACCCACATTCATAACTCAACACTCGCCCGCCAAGTGGGGGACGGGGTGGGTAGGGGGGTCGGGTGGTGGTGACGGGGTGGGTGTGGGGTGAGTGGTGGCTGGTGTGTGGGATTTGACAACATCCATAATGAATACTTCTCTCATGCAAGCTTATGGTAGGCTCCAGTTCATCTATACTCTTACAAAAAGCCAATCCATATGCAATCTTGGCAAGTGAAGTCAAAGATTGCTGGCATATAGTTCGAGGATGGATATATTTAAGACATAGCATAGCTAGTCTAGCATAATCTCCTTAGAAAACACACATTGCATATTTGCTTTGATATCTAATAACTGGAAACACTGTTTTGTTGCTTACTGGGATTCATCACGATCATTTTCACTACATCTCATGTACTATATGTTATTTCGCCTCCCATCCACTGTGTGAGTTGAATAACCAGTTGACTGATGCCGGTTCTCATTTCTGTAATCATTTAAGTTAATTACTACACTGAGAGGGGATTACAGTGTATCTAGTTTGGCTAGATGATGGGCGGACGTAACTAAAACTGGATTCCTCAGTTGCTTACTCGTCCAGTGTGAGGTAGCTGCTTCTCCTGACAATAGTCGATAACGACGCATCGACTCTACGATATGTGTGTAAAGGTCTGAGAAAATGTGTCGTTTTCTAAGACCGAAATATCGTGGCAATTATGACAAACAGTGGCTATGGTATCAAAATGGGCGTAACACATATTCAACACTTTTCTATGGTAGGTTCGCTGGGAATTGGTTTACATTACAGAATTGGAAGGAAGGACATTTATATTTATATGGCATTGCCATTCCAATGTATTGTCGAATAGTGTTTGTTAGTTTAATACATGCATACTTGTTTTTGTAGCAGAGATTATTGTTACATGATACACCCTTCCATTTTGGGAACAAGTTCAACGTGCTAGGGGTGTGACTTGGGCTGCTTGGCCAAACATATCAATGAGGCTGACAGCCTGAGAGACCGATCGGCAGACTGAGATATGCACGTTGCGAGTGATAAGTTGATGTTTATTTTTACTAGTCTAGGCCGGGGAACAATGTCTTCCGTAACGAGCCGACATCTTTTACATTGACTGCCATATTTGTGTATAGGTAAAACGGTTTACCAACGTTTTATTAAATGCATTTATGGAAATTGGTTTGAAAATCATTTCACTCTTTACCACTGTACACGGCAGTGTCTCACATTCAACATGATTGTACAGGAAAGCTGCATACTGAAGTCGTTGCAGATTTGGAAACAAACTGGACATTGGTCCTGCCATAGGCAACACAATATATTATGCACCGTATACCGATTGCCGTATCTGGTTTCTGTATTAAAGGGTCAATGAACCTTTCCAGTTTTTTGCTAAGCCCCACTCACCGCTAGCTAAGATCCGCTCTCACCTCTCTCATGTTGGGATCGATCGATCCCTGAACTCCCTGACTATGAATTGCCAAGAAAAGTATATAGATACGCTGTTAAGTATTTTGAAACTAATTTGACTGGGCGCTGTTGCTGTCTATGGCAGCAACAGCGCCAGCCGAATTAGTTTCAAAATAGGCAACAGGATAGTTATTAAATAATAAAGACACACACTCCTTACAACAATGCTTAGCCCATCTTCAACTATGCATTCGTTACGTACTTATCTACGTCACTCATGACGTCATACTGACGTCATTGATTGTGATGCCATTCTACACATCGCGTAGGTAATTAAGGCGACATATGATGGATGGATACAGTGGAAATGGCTATAGCATGATGGTAAACTTATTAGACTACATGCGTCACGTTCACACTTGATCCATTTCTAGCTATGCCCCGCCCATTTCTAGCTAAATTCCGCCCATTGTATACGTGTGTTGGAACCAGTCTATATACGTTGAACCCTGAATTCCACGAATCCCAGGTTCAAGTTATTTATACAGTTAAGCCGTTGAATAATTTGAAAGTAATTTGAAATGGTTCTGTTGTTGAATATGGCAGCAATGGCTCCTATAGTAAAATTAGTTTTAAAATGTTCATCGGAATAGTACATTCACCAAAGACCTGCAATTCGTAAACTTCAAAGCGGAAACTTCACTATGATTGTGGCGTCAATGTGCATGTGGCGTAATTAATAATCACATAATATATGTGAGTGACATATCGGATGCCTCGATTGCATGTACAATACGCATAGATTGGAACGCATATCGAGTCCACAGTCACAGGCACCGGAGATTTTCTAGTCGCTATGTGTATGTATTTGAAAAGTGCTATATTGTATAATACGGGGATTTCAGGACGACGTCGGTTAGCCCCCTGGCGTGTCAACAGCGCCTCACAAGCTCACAATGTTAGTTGCACTAATTACCTTTTATGGTCATGATTTTTCAACAAAATTGGAATTCTTATTCATTGAATGGAAATGTGCAGGCCAAGAGAAGACAACTCTTTTGTAAGTTTACCACTGGACTTTATAAAGAAATACCTGTCGGTTGGCCGGCAAATTAATATTTCTTGTGACCACTGGTGCTACAGTATTGGATATGCAATACAGTCCAAAGTATTGCTTACTCTGTGTCCATTCACAGGACAAGAGAACCTAATTGTTTTAATCGCCACTGAAATGATTCGTTCGTGTATCCAGCCATGCATTTCAGTGGAGCATGTCCAAATAAGGCATCCTGTTGTTTGTCTGCACATGCGCATTGATCACGACAACTACGGATACCGTTTTGACAATTTAAGCGATAGTGGGAGAGAAGGAGGTTAATGTGCACTGCATACGTCGTTGATGAGTACACGGTGAGAGTAATTATGTCTTGCTAGGTAACGTGAAAGCCACGTGCCTGTTGTGAATAGACGCAGTTGGCATGGACCCAGGTAATACCCATTAACACGTTTTCCTTAATACATGCTCATTATAGAGTGGCATTCATGCCATGAATTATCACGCGTAAAAGGTACTATAGTGCTGTAGTTAAACCCAAAAAACTAGCCTAACCCGGAAAAGATTGCTATCAGGCTGGTGGTTGCCTCGTTGGGACAGCAATTCCATCCTCTATAGCATATCAAATAACCGCAAAAAAAATGTGTTTGTGGGAAATCATACAATATGCATATTAGCTCATTGTTATGCGGATAAGGGCATTGTGTTATATAAAATGTGTAAACTGCGATAGCCTCACTGTAGTTGTTGTCAACGCTGTTTATGTCTTGTGGTTCCGGTTCTAACTTCAGCCCGGCGTCAGATGTAGTGGCATTATATATATATATATATATATATATATATATATATATATATATATATATATATATATATATATATATCGAACTCATCGCTGATGTTCCGGATCGCTTCTGATTGTTTTAAATTATTTAGAATAACAGTTTTAACTTGACCACGCAAAGCTGGTGTGTCACAACCATCCCGAGTAGCCATGCATGAATGAATAGCTGACGATGAGCAATGATATCACCCAGACGGATGATAGCCAGAAGAGCAAATGGGTCCCAGGACCCGAAAGACCCCCCCCCCCACCCCCGAGTGAGCACCTACCCCATCCCTTCCCCACCCCCGTTAGGTCCAGGTTAGGCCATCCCCATCACCCACGCCCAAGCATGAGGAGCAACAGAAAAGCCCTGGACAAGAACAGCAACAAGAGACAACATCGAGAGACAACAATCAACACACACACAGAGAGAGACACAAGCTAATGCACAAACCGACGTCACAAGAATTCACAAGAATTCAACAGAAACCATAAAGGCCAGGCGTGAGTCTAGACCCTAGCATTGGGAACTAGCATATACACGCCTTAAACATTACAACACACACATATATCACCCACACGTGCACACACACATTTCGGATAATGCAGAGCTTCGGAGGTTTCCTTTGAGTTATTATTATAAAAAACAGCAATAGTCACCGAAAGGATAAAATTAAGATCTAATTCCTTAAAATAATATATTACAATTAGTGGTGCAACTATATTTAGTAGGTCAACAGCACTAGACAAAGCCTATTAGATGTAAAATGGATACACGTGTAGAATTAATACTGATGTTATCACGTGTCAAAGTGCTTTACAAAAAAGGTACGTCTTTAGTGTTGTTTTAAAACTCATCAGTTTGTTGATAATTCGCGTATTAATTTGGCATAGCACATCATAGTCGTGGTGCAGCTTTCGAAAAGTTTCGGTCGCCATAAGTTGTTGTACGTGAACGGGGTACAGTTAGTGGCAAGCACGTTTCCGGTCTTAATCCTTTATTTGGTCTTGTTTGGTACTTGCAGCATGCACTTACACTTAATTCAGTTTATTCTCGTGAAAATTCTACAGTGTTATAGAGAAGCTATGTACCGTATTTCTAATAAATAATTAATAATATATTCTAGGTATCGTTATGAAAATTGATATGATCATATTTCTCGTCATTATAGCCGTATTGTGATCACCAATATTAGCATTTTTTAAAGTTATTTTATTGTTTCTTTGCTGCTGGGAGTGTTGCTGCACGTTCTGGTTACGCAGCGTGGATAGTGCCGACACTCATCCAGTCAAGCCAGTCACTAGTGGGCGCCATGGGGTCTATAAGAGGCAATCCCATAAGCGTCATAAGTTTAGACTTACATCCTGACTTAGCCCACCCACGGCCACCCATCCGATATCCGAAGTCAATTCACGCTGAACATTGCTTGCTTTTTGTATGGCATGCACTATGCGACAAAGAGCAACAATCCGCAAGCAAGAACCGTTAGCAACCCTCGGGCGAGAATGATCGATGTCTCCATTCTGGATGTTCGACTTTTGTCTGGCTATCCTCCAATGTGTACTCATGGGCTTTCTGTCACTAGTCCTGGAGGACCTCCTACTCTCATCCATGGCTGGATGCCATTACTATGAGCCGGAATTCATGTAGTGGATGGTAGTAATAGTATTAGTAGTAATGTATTAGTATTAGTAGTAGTAGTATTAGTAGTAGTAGTATTAGTAGTAGTAGTAGTAGTAGTAGTAGTAGTAGTAGTAGTAGTAGTAGTAGTAGTAGTAGTAGTAGTAGTAGTAGTAGTAGTAGTAGTCGTAGTAGTGGCAGCTTCTGTGTGAACGAAGCGCTTCGTCATGTTATCTTTAACCACGTAATGACTAAATTGATCAAAAAGTCAACATATTTGCTTACGGAATGGCCATTTTGGAGGCATAGACAAGAGTACTTCCGAAAATTCACCACTGGATTGACTGGCTCGGTTATCAGATCAGACATTCCAGTATTAGCAGTTGCAAATCCCCACCAGTCCTCTCCCGACTTACAAACGGGCATTCCTGAAGGCCAATGCACAGGCCGTTTTGGTCGGATTCGTACATACAGGGTTAATTAGTTCCTGGTGTGTGCCAGTTAATTGGGTATATACGAAGATGCATGCTTCATTGGCTGGCCGTTTACAGTACACTTAGGTTGTACCCATTAATTTGCCTGAGCATTCCATAGTCGCGATGCAGCTTTCGAAAAGCTTCTGTCACCATAAGTTGTCGTACGTGAACGGGATACAGTTAGTGGCAAGCACTTTTCCGGTCTTAGTCTTGTATTTGGTCTATATACGCGCAGTATGGCGGTGATATAAGCTGTTTCCTGATTATGCAGTGCTTTACAAGCTTGAATTGGCAATTTCATTTTGTTAGTTTTGAAGTTGAATTTGGGACTCATGCCTTTAATTCGTTTTCACAAATGAACATAGTATATTAATGTATACGGAAAGACGTCAATCATATATTAAGATTTATTTCATTCCTTGTGTCTAGCCACGTACTTTAAGGCTGTAAACATATAGAGATTTAAATTAGAATTAAACTTGGAAATATTTCGGTGTGAATATACACCTTTACCACTTAGTCACTGTATGAAAAGCGTTACTGTTCGTGGACAGTAGCCAACTACGTGACGTGTAGGATGACGTAGTAATCAATGGCGTCATGAATGACGTAGATAAGTTCGTCACGAAGCTTAATTGATGACGGACTACCCTTGTTGTACGACGCATACGTCTTTACTATTTAATAAAGATGATGTTGTATATTTTACAACAAATTTCTCTGGACACTGTTGTTGTCTGAGGCAGCAACAGCACCCAGCGGAAATAGTTTCAAAATATTCAACAGCTTGCCTGTGTAGTATTCTAGAGATTGATAGCCAGGCAGTTCCACGATCGATCGATCCCAACTAGACGAAGTTTGAGTTGATGAAATGGGGTGGGGTGGGGTGGGTGGGGGTGGGGGTAGCTAAGATTGCAAAGTTCCGTTTTTGGATTATCTCGACATTAACGCAGAGGCGCACTAAAGCAGTCGATGTACGTATTCATTATTTTGCGAGAACAGGCTAACACATGTCACATAATGCGGTTTACTTGGTGATAAACTGAGTATAAGTGTTTGTAAAATTGCTATGTCTAGTAGTAATGGCCCTTTCCGCATTTAGCTATGCCCCACCCATCTCAATCTAAGGTCCATCTACAGCACATCCGTGATCGATCTCTGAACTCCAGGACTGTCAATTTCTAGAAAACTGTACATGTAAGCTGTTGAATATGTTGCAACTAATTTGACTGGGTGCGTTGCTGCCTATGACAGAAACAGCGCCAAGTCAAATTAGTTTCAAAATAGTCAATAGCATCATTTTTTTAAATAGCAAAGACATACAATTCGTACAGAGTGTCGGCCTATTAAGCGCTAAAACGGACTGTTTATAATCACTCATGACGTCATGATCATGACGTCAGCATACACGCCACTTCGTTAATTATATGGATAGACTTGGAAAGGCCCATTCTTCAGATGGGTAGAAGCAGTGCACTGTTAAAGATAGGAATGATAGAAACACTATTACGAGTGTTGATGATAATGCAACTGCCTTGCGGTTGGTAAAATATGTTTTAATGTTTGACGTATTTTTAAAATCACAAATCTACAACCGCCCTGCTAACAAAAAAAACCCAACGTTATCTATTCAAATCTACACTAAAAGCCGCCTGTTCACAATGTTTGATTATAGCTACTGCTATACGTTAATAGTTGGTAAACAGCTACTCCCACGCCGCGTCCGTCGGGAGGGGGGTGGGGGGAATACAACTTTACCTATAAAACCACAAACATTAGAAATTCGTCTCTTAGGCCACGACTATCACAGAAACAATGACACGACCCACTTCTAAATGTGTGGACAACCAGACATAGGGATGTCTCCATGAGCTCTGAATGCAATATCCGGCTGCTCTTGGAAAGCCATTTAGACTGTCTCAAGATATTCCGGCTAATGTTTCCCAGATCTGTGTACAAAGTGGAAATAAATGAACGAATGTCTTAATGTTTGCCAAGCTGTCTGACTTGGAGTTACTGCATACAGAGAGCAATGGCATGAATAGTTTATTTTCCACTTATGTTATTGAAGCAACGTTGTGGTGTTTGAATTTTATCTCGGGCAATATGACTAAGCTTCACATGTTAGACTTGTAACTGAATGCGTTGCTGAAACAACTTGCAGTCAGATTACCATTATACGTGTATTACATTTGTGGCTGCATAGCTAATAAAGCAACGTTCAGAGTGATTATGTTCTTTGGTGTTAGCAGTGCCAATTTCATAGCGCGCACGCACGGGAATCTTTGTTTGCAAATCATTAATACAAGACATTGGAATAGTTAACAAGGTACCTTTCCAGTTTTTGCTATGACCCGCCCATCTCTAGCTAAGCTCCACCCACGCCTCTCCCGTGTAAAGATCGATCGATCCCTACACTCCCAATCTATCGATGTCCGGACAACTATACAGGTAAGCTGTTGAATATGTTGAAGCTAATTCGACTGGGTCGAGTTGCTGCCTATGGCAAATTCAAATTAATTTCAAAATATTCAACAAACTGGTTATTTAAGAGAACATATGCCGACAATTCCTTCATCTATTAAACGTTTGTGACGTACTAAATCGCGTCATTTATGACGGAATTGATTATGATGTCAGACTTTACATTGCGTTTTTTTTATTAAGACGCCATATGGTTGATCGATAAACTGGATTCCTATAGCCGCAACAGCGCCCAGCCAACTTAGTTTCAAAATAGTCAACAGCATGTTTATTAAATAGTAATGACATGCAATTCATACAGCAACGCTTAGTCCGTTGCCAATTATGCATTCTCGACGAACTTAGCTACGCCATTCATGGCGTCCTTGAGTATGACGTCAGCATGCACGTCACGTAGTTGAGCATGACGTAAGACGATGGATGGATGAACTGGACAGATCAATGGCATGCTGGATATCGTATCTACTGCCTGCTGTTACCACAAGGATATGCGTTGTTTGTTTTATTAATAATAATGGTAATAATAATAATAATAATAATAATAATAATAATAATAATAATAATTCTTGTTGTTTTTGTTATTATTATTATGATAATATAATGTAGTAGTTGTGGCTGTGGTACCGTATTATGCTCGTATTGTGCCTGTTCATATGTGCATACGCATATATGTTCCCCACATACTTGTAACAGACTAGGTGTAATAAATGAAATGACACAAAAATGAAAGGCACATTGCCAGAACGTTAACTAAGAGTTCTACCTTTACTCCTGTAGTTCGATGTACAAACATATTTCTAGGCATTAAACGTACAAACGATTGGTGAAGGTAATATGTGCCCCTTTCATTGTGTGGCGATCGCAGAAATAAGCTGCTGAATATCCGGAGACTAATATGACTGATGACACGTTGAAACCAAGACTTGACAGAATAATTATTAACGTACACACAGGTGTATGCAGTTTGTGTGTTTTAGGTTCAAACATTTCAAAATTTCGATTTAAAT
Organism: Chaetoderma sp. LZ-2023a; assembly: GCA_034401795.1. NCBI lineage: Eukaryota > Metazoa > Mollusca > Caudofoveata > Chaetodermatida > Chaetodermatidae > Chaetoderma > Chaetoderma sp. LZ-2023a. Next base: position 45,810,089 of record CM067368.1, read on the forward strand.
TTGCCATATACTTCCAGATACATTTAATTAATTTCGGATATTCCCGTTTTCATTTTCTAAATCGAATAGTCCATCATATGAAAACATATTACCTTAATAACATAGCTAACGCCGAATTGGCTCTCCTATGAATTGTTCATTGAGATGCAATCCCTATGAAACGTGAACTCGGTCTATGGTCGCATGGCATAATTGAAATCGTATTCCCCACGTTCATGTTAAGATGATTATTAGATAATACGGCTGATTGTGAGGAAACACAATTTTAATTTTCAATCCTGCAGTTCAGCTCTTAAATATGTTGACATTTTTCCAAAACAAAAAATGTATTAGAATATGTTAGATAGTACATTTCGAAACACGATGTATGAAATGCTCTGTTGAATATTTTGAAACTAAGTTACGCGACAATGCCTTCACATCCTATGGGTGAGTACTGTTTTAGCTATGCCCCGCCCATCTCTATCTAAGCTCCACCAACCTCGTGTCCTTTTTGGGATCGATCGGATTCTGGACTCCGCGAATCTTAAATTTCAGAACATTATACAGGTAAGCTGTTGAATATTTTGAAACTAATTTGACTGCATGCTGTTGCTCCAATCAAATTAGTTTCAGAATATTCAACAAAATCGTTATTAAAGAGAAAAGGCATACTCTTAGGTCAACTTGACAGACTAGTAAGCTTTTGTGACGGTCTAAATCGCGACCGTCATGACGTAATTGATTGTGATGTCAGCCTCCACGTAGCGTTGTTGGGTGTGACGATATATGATTGAGAGATAAACTTGATACCTCTATTATGTTCTACATTTTCAACTGTGTTTTAAGTTATTTCTGAGCTGCACTGTTTGTCGTGCATGTGCTACTAACTGATGTTGCTAAGGAACAATGCAGGGATCTTACACTGGCACTCTGGTAGCCGACGCCAAATTCAAATACGCCACTCGCTTGATGGCGTCGCAAACACAATTAGATAATCCGTACCCAGGTCTAAACGTGCGTCACGAACGTCTACGAATCGCCTGTCTTTTGTGAATTTCCCGCTCTAATTGGTTTCAAAATATTCAACACGTGTTCTGGGCTGTTACCCTGAAAGTGGTATTCTCGTTGAAAATGAGATTCTGGGACTTCGGGGTTAACCATTTGAACCCGAAAGACCAAAACACCAAACTCCTTTACGGTTTAATAGTTATTATGTTGAGTATTTTGAAACGAATTTAACGGGGAACTGTTGCTGTCTATGGCAGCAACAGGTTCCTGTCAACTTAGTTTCAAAATATTCAACATCTTACCTTACAATTGTCTTGAGATTAGGATTCTGGAAATTCAGGGTTCAAGGGGTTAACAGTAAGACAATCTAGTCCACTATGTGTACAATGTGGGCGGAGCTGAAATAAATATGCGAGGAACGTAGGTTTACATGAATCGCTATATATCATTTTCAAACTATCAACAACAGTGGCGTTGCTGCAACCTGTTGCTCTTGTAGCCGTTTATTGTGTAAATCTGCTACGGAAACTCAATATATTAGCTTATTAAATGTACATGTGCTGGCCAAGAGAAGACTATTTTTTGAAAATGTGTCTCTGGAATGACTGGCTCGGTTTATCGTCCTGCACACGTATATTCCCCAAGACCACTGCGTGTGCCAATACACCCCAATTTCCTATTCCACACCATCGGTCCGCTCATTAGCGTTTACTGTCCACATACGTCCTGAGGGGTTGGAGCTATGGGGCCCGGTGCTTACGAATTGCAACTATATGTTGTTTTAATAGCATTGCTATTATTCGAGGCGTGTGGCACTTACATTAAATTCACTTTTCAATTTCTTTCCTAAATAAGAAAATGCATTTTTTTCAAAATTCTCCAATGTGCAATTATCGCGGAATTAAGTAAATTTATATCATGTAGTTTAAATTGCGGTATTTGTTTCCCATGTGAGTGAATTGAATTGAAATTTATTACCCTCAGATCAGTTTTACACTAATACACGAGGGGGCAAAATTAAAGAAGTATTTTACACAATTGGCAAGGTAATTACATTAGCGCATAGTCTTCTGCTTCGTGTTCTTTTTCTTTGACTTGGCAGAAAACGAGCCCACTCAAATTAGTTTCCAAATATTCAACAATATCAAGGTAACTATGCATGTATTCTACCACTTAAGTGTCATTCTTTTGAATATGTTGATTATAATTTGACTGCGTGTCAAATTACTTTCAAATTGTTCAACATAATGTTTATTAAATAATAAATTCATCAAAGGCATACAATGTGTACACTTCTGGGACTATTCCAGCTTCGGGCCGGAGGATTTTTTGTCAATTGTGATTATGACGCCAGCCTGCACGTGACGTATCAGATTATGACGTCATATACGCGAGAGGCATATAATATTCATCAATTTCCAACACATTATTTGATAGCACCGAAAAGAAAGGCAACTAGACAGCATTACCTCGATACGAGATACAGGTAAAATCCATTAATGCATGTGTAGACGAACTCTTGTAGACTGTAGCAGCTAACGCGATCGCTGTTCTCAAAATGCCCGCGAGATATTATACTGAGGATGATGATGATGACGAGTGACTGCTCTCTGTAGGCGAACAATTGAACATTTCTTTCAGCTGCAATGACCCTTTCAACCTTCTCAACTGTCTCCTGTCCACTGCGAGCGTCAAGCTCTTATTTATGTTCTTTATCGTCTTTATTGGTCCTTAATTACGTTTGGAGTGTTGGAATCTTAACACTCCTTCACAACCTGGACAATTGACCTTTCCAGTGTTGGCTATGCCCCGCCCATCTCCATCTAAGATCCACCCACACCTTGCTAGTGTTGGGATCGATCGATCCCTGAACTTTCTGACTATCAACTTCCAGAAAACTATACAGGTACGTTGTTGAATATTTGGAAACTAATTTGACTGGGCCCTATTGCTCCCAGAGGAACAACAGGGGCCAGCCAAATGAGTTTCAAAATAGTCAACAGCATGTGTATTAAACAGTAGAGACATACGATTCGTACAACGTGTCGGTCTATTAAGAGTTAAATACGGGCCGAATATAAGCATGCTTGGCTTAATGATGATGACGTCACCATGCATGCCGCTTAGCTGGCCATGACGTCATATGACATCAGCTGATAAGTTGATACTCGGGAAAGGTGAATTGTATTGACAATGCAGTCTCGTGGCGTGCGCATATTGCTTACGAAATTCATATGAGCTATATTTAGTATTCAATATATAATAGATGAATCCAGTTTTAGCTATGTCCACCCATTCGTAGCTAAGCTCTACCGACGCATTGTCCCTGTTACGATCGAGCGAACCCCTTGAATCTCAATTTCCAGAAACATCTTCCAGGTAAGCTGTTGCATATTTAGATACTAATTTGACTAGTTGATGTTGCTGCCTATGACAACAACAGTGCCATTTAAATCGGTTCAAAATATTCAATATAATCTTTATTACATAGTAAAGACACACAATTCTGACAACTTGATAGACTAGTAAGCGTTTATGATGGACTTGATCATGCCGTAATGGATTATGATGTCAGCCTACGCGTGGCGTACTTGATTATGACGTCATATGATTGATGGCTTGATTGGCGTTCTGTATTGGTCTTCAATTAAGAGATATAACGTAATACAAATAATAAGTATAATGAGTTGCATTGGAAGCTAAGCTGTGGCACTGTGAACAAGTATGCACGTATGGAATATCAGAGAGATTAGGCCTACACACAAACCCTATACTTGGATTGATCGATCTCTGAACTCCTTGACTACCATTTTCCAGAAAAGTATACAGGTAATCTGTTGAATATTTTGAAACTAAATTGAATGGGTGACTAATAAACAGCATGTTTATTAAATAGTAGAGACAAACAATTCTTACAACGTGTCCGACTATTAATAGTTCAATGCGGGCCTAATATAACCATTATGCCGTAGTGATTATGACGTCATACTAAACGCAGCTTAGCTGATTATGACGACATATGATGGCATTACTCTGGAAAGGCCCACTGATCTAATTGGTAAACAATTTCAATATATGAACTCATGTAATGGCCATGTGCACGCAAAGAGACGATTATTCTTTTAAAATGTACCACTTGAATGACACGATCTGTTATCCAGCCAGTCATGGACTGGTGGTGGTATGGTGGCCGGTGGTTGGGGCTGAGCTGTTGGGTTGTGTGTGGCAGGCCATCGGTGGGCATAACGCATAACTATCCAAATTGTTCTACAATTTTTTGCTTCAGATGCCACTCTTTGCCTCCCTCCAATAGATACGGATTTGGGCAGTGCGTGTAGCCTCATTGGATAGATTTATCCACGAGAATTGTTTTGGAATTTGGCCAATCAGATAATATATACAAAATAAATTTAGATGTGAATTAAATCATTCATTGACTATCAGAGATAGTCAATGAATGATTAAATTGACACCAACATGTATTTTATATGATCCCATTAATCTCATTATGGCATAGCTATACATATGTAGCATTAGTGCATAACTAAATATGGAGTATTAAGGATCAATTAGTTACCTCTCCGGGATGTAGAAATTGTTTGAGTGTAGCTTTCGTGACCATCTCGGTCAACAGAGACGAGGGCTACCGTATACCAGCAGTCTACCAGTCCATGCTGTCACGTGACTCCACACGATCTGACCAGAGCGACGTTACCAGCGACCGTCGGTTAGTGCTGAAGAAGTGACGGAGATGGTCACGAAATCTACACTCAAACAATTTCTACATCCCGGAGAGGTAAATAATTTGTCCTTATTATAAATCATCCTGTGATCTGGACCAAAGTTTTCGGAAATAAATATGGAGTGTTTTCAGTATTGACGGCACAGCACCCCTCCTCCCCCCCCCCCACCCCCACACACACACACCACCATACCCACTGTAGCGAGTTGGTTGAAACGCTCCTCGCCCCGCCACCCCAACCCCACCCGCCACACACCGCCCCAGCCACGCTATGCCACCTCCATCCAGCTCCCCAACCTCCAGAATTGTTTTCCTTGCTGAACCAGAACCAGATTCTGCATTCTCATGAATGTCATGATTGGTGTTCCGGAAAGTTCGCCCACGCCCTATTGCCTCCCAGCGCCTACCAAGCGTACACTGTATTTGCTGTGCGTCAGTTGGAAAGGTAAAACCATGCTTTCCACAAGGCGGCTCGGTCTTAGGTTCAACACTGTTCCTTGCCTTTATAAATGATATATGTGACGAAATCAACTCCGTATGTGTACCTGTTTGCTGGCGATGCAATACTGCACATGGAAGTGAACGCTGAGACGGACGCCGCCAGCTTATAATCAGATCTTGATAAATTGGCAAATGAAATTTAATGTAGGTACGTGTAACTGCTTAACAGTCACACAGCGTAGGACGCCAATCCAGACAGACCGCCTACTGAATGTTCACACATTAGAGCATGCGTATGACGTCAAGTACCTAGGCCTGACAATTACAAATGACGTCAAGTGTAATACAACATATACAATCCATCATAGTAAAACCAAACAGAACAAATCGTCGTTGCATACAGGAATGTAAATGGCTGCTCATCCACACTACAGACACTCTGCTACACAGGACGTGTACATCCCAGCTTGGAATATGCATCCACTGTATGGAGTCTTTATCGCAATGCATCTATATGATATATAGAGACGGTAAAGCGCCACTGCCCTCGCTGATAAACTATGACTCGAACTACTCCAAGGGTGCATGCGCAACACCATAAACAGCTTTGTTGAGATCCACCTTACAGTCAACCCGATCAACCACTGCCATCGCAGAATACATCCCAGACTAATGGTACCATATTCCCGAACGGATACAAGGCTCAATACCTTCTTCCCATCAGATATCTGAATCTGCAACACTCTCCCTAGTAATGCAGAGGCAGCAACAATGATTGAGAGATTCAACGCATGCCTTAAGAGATGGTACTCCTTAACAGGGCATACCTTATGCTAACAGCTTTTAATCGTTTAACTGTAACAACAACTGATTTTAATAAGGGGATACACATTTTGAACCACTCCTGTGCTTCGCAACCATTGTGAAATGATATCCAAATCGGATCCCCACAGTATAGTGGAGAAGACAACGTTTATTAATGTAGGCGCTGAGAACTACGAGGGCACCCTTAACAGCCCGCTAATGTGCAACTGTGTAATATTTATTATTTTTTCATTTGCATTGATTTCTATGATATACGTCATATATACTGAACTATAAGTAAAATAGAGCATTCCTGAACTCTGACTCTGCAGGACCGTGCTATGTTCTGCTAAATGGCAAGGCATTACACAGTTTCCAGGGCTAGGTTGCAGGAGTCCAGCTGGTCGCAATACACTTCCCTGCATCGCACAGCATTCCGCATTGAGCATCTAGTTGAGGAACTGGTTCAAGTTCGCATGCAGGCTACTAATTAGCAACGACGTATCGATGTTAACAAATTATGCTTACAACTGTGGAGCGTCCCGTTGAGTAGACAATTCCCCTTAACACCCACGCGGTAAAGTGCTAACGTTGCGCCATTTGGCTCGCATATACTGACGTGTTATTCTCTTGACTTACACCATCGACTCTTTCTATGCCGCAAACCAATTACTATCAAGACTATTGACCACGTTATTACCAATACTCTGTTAAGTATTCGAAAATAATAATATTTTGCTGAAGTTTATGACGGCAACACCTTTCAGTCAGATTAATTTCAAGCCAATTAACAAATCTAGATTATGTGTCCTCTGCCAATTAGGTATCGCAGTTGCCTGAACACCTTGACAAAATGATTATCTTGCCGGTATTTATGCCAGCTAACATGTGTGTATATTTGACTGTGTAGAAAACATGCGTCAGTCTAACAAACATATGCGGGAGTCATGGGGGAATAAACAAACGCAGCACAACTATCAGCGGAAGTAGGAGTAGAAAATCGTGTATTGGAATTTATCGAGGGTGCCTTGAAGAACCCAGGTTTGGACGCGTGTTTGCTCTGCGAAGATATGGTACCGGGCATGGCATGTGTTGGCAATGTTGCCTAAATAATGTCATTTCTCTTCTAGTCATATCTCGTCAACATTCAGTTAAGTGGATGTCCGAACACATGTTAACAATCATTAACCCTGTAATGGCAACATTTTGACAGGAAAATCAAAAGGTCTACTTATTGAATGCCCATTTGCAGGCCGGTTGATTTACAAACAAATTAACCACTGGAGTGCCTGGCTCATTTACCGACCCAGTCACCGCAGTGGTATATTTTCAAAAAATTGTATTCTCTCGGTTTCCAAATGGACATTTCTTAAGACCACTACTTCTGCATGAAAGAGATAAACTAGGTTTTCGCTTTGCAATACATACAAAGCGTTTTGGCACAAGCACGCGCGCAGGTATTCTTAAAAGAAAACGCATATTCAGCTATTCATGTGATATAGCATGCCACTCATAAACAACGCGTGATATTTTTAGCCTTTTATCATGTCAACAAATACAGAAATTTAGGCTTCAGCAGTTAACTATTGATACAATTCTCTAGTCTATAAAGGCTGTCGTGATGCACTTTTCTACCACGCAGAGGAAAACTCTGACTATCCGCACGCGGACGCATGCTACCTCGCACATGTATAATCTATAGTTCAACAGTAAGATGAACACGCAACCATGCAGGCAGGCTGTAGTATGTGTTGAAACTTATTTTACTGGAAACTGATATTGGCGTAGGTAGATAACTATTAGATGTTGGAAGAATGTTCTATATTGACCCTGTGCTATTGCTTGACTAGGCCATGCCGTAACGACCACAACTCATCATTAACCCAATGTCAAACCGCACTCTCTTGCGACACAGATAAAGGAATACTCCTGGAAAAGAATCATATGAGATCTTTATGTCATTGTCTGTCAGCGCAATGCAACATTTTAGATTAATTCTGTCCAGATATAGCGGTGTACTGGGCCGATTTCGGACCAATACAGTGCCAATACGGGCCGGTATCCGCCCAGCATTGGACCGGTAAGCTGCATTATTATGATGCACCCTTTGAGCTAAACGGTTTAGAATGTAATGGAGACTCACGACCCTGGGCCAATAGAGCGATTATTTTCTAGTTATGCTCCGCCCACTTCTCGGTATGCTCTGCCCACTTTTACGTGGCTTGGGCTCAGTGTATATAGTTTGAACCACAATATCAACGTACTATTTAAATAGTTGCTGTGGCAGCAATATTGCTCAGTCAAATTAGGTTCGAAATATTCAACATAATGTTTATTAAAGTAAGCTGTTAACATGTGTGTATGGCAACACCAGCACCTAGTCAATTTAGTTTCAAAATATTAAACATGATGTTTATTAAATTGTGAAGTCGCATACTTGAGTGAATGGCCGGATGGATCACTCTATGCACGCGTAGTTAGTTATCATTGAAACTATCAGCTGTTATGCAACCATGCCATATTAAGAATATCCTACATATTTTCTAAACCAATTCACGTTAAAAAAATCATGATTATTAGGAATGCAACGAATGTGCCATTCCGTTTATTTATAAATGCAGTCAAAGTATAGTGTGATGTTAGCAAATACGTGATTGCGGTATCTCATTACGTATACTTCTAACACAATTACCTATCAACGACATCATTATCACCAGTTGCGCGCATCATCGATCAAATACATTCAGGTATCTTCATGTCTTTATTTTGGAGACAACACGTGGTGGTTCTTAAAGACAGTGGTTTATCGACCACGTGTCTAAAAGAACCGACAAATCGTGTCAACAAATATTATTTCCTATATGTTCTCCTATATTCAGTTGCCACATGTCTGTGATTAATTGTTCTTGATCACGAACGTGGCCGGTGTGGAAGGGTTTGGCGAGTCACGTTCATTTATCGTCTAGAAAGCACTCTTTTCCATACAGTATTATCCAGATGACTATGTCCATTATCGTCTAAACCGAAAGATGCGTTGTGCCACGCAACACTGCACATCCCTAATCAAATTTATGGCTGCCACTGCCAGTGCCTCTACCAAGAAATGCGCGGAACGGCGATGCTATTTTCGACTGTCTTCAACAGTTCATTAAATCTAACCATTGTCATTGCTCGCTGCTTTAGTTTCCATTAAAAATAAGCCCATATTTGCCGACGGAACCGCGGGGCGTTAGGTTGGAATAATATGTGGAAACGAATATGTAGCTTCGTTGAATCGCTTCAGCTCAGACGTTTTCCCTCGGGGACGATCTCCGGCGTTCTAGAGTCGATTATGCTTGCTTATTCAGGCAGGAAAGTGTATGGAAAATGGCGCGCGCGATCGGCCCAAGCGCGACCAAGCACACTGATACGGTTTGCAGAACTGAAACCCATGCCCATCCTAGGATAAATAGGCATGGGCATCTAGCTGACCCATTAAATTGAGGTTTTGATACCACGTGGTGTTGTGGCAGTGGCGATTGAGGCGTAATCACAAAATAGTGAGCGACAAGCCTAGGAGAGGGTATAGGGATCTCCAATTTTCAATTTTAATTTGAAGTATATTCGGTAACTTCTTCAGAAGAACACGAACCATATATGCATGAAACATACATACAGTGGCGATTGCATATGTTAATAAATAATTGCGTCCTGTCAGATTGTCGGGAGAAACTTATGTAAATAAGCAGTGCTGATAGTAGTGGTCGTTTAAGACGATGATGATGATGATGATGATGGTGATGATGAGGATTTGTTGTTGGTCCTTTCGATGCTTTTAGAAA
>CM067368.1:45824886-45844886 GCA_034401795.1 Chaetoderma sp. LZ-2023a
TGTCACATGTTCTTCCAAATTGCGTCTACGGTATGTATTTATCTGGATGTGGTGTATGTTAAATACTTCTGACATTAGGAACAGTTGTATCTCAAGAATGTTTGCATTCCAATGCACACAATAAAAGGAATTTTTTGGAAGATTAATTACACACGCCTGTTCAAAGCAAAACATTCACAAATATAGCTCATGTTTAATGATCCCGGACTGTTTGTTGTCCAGATTAGCAATTCATATCAGCAGAGAATATTTGTCTTCTGTTATCCGTCTTACTGCTGTAAACTTCCCATCAATAATTCCAATGGGCAATAACTGTGGACCTGCTGAATATTTTGAACACTATTTGACTGAAAGTTGTTGGTGGCTTAGCCATATTCAACATACCCTGCGGTAAACCTATGGAGAAAACAGTCTGCAGGAATTAAATCGGGATAATAGTTAATCACCTGCTATCGATCATCAAACAGAGCACCGATTGAATACAGCGAATCTGGTAAACTCTCAGTAACTAGTCTATGCCAATTGCATAACGTATATTTATAGACCTACATGAGTTTCGTGAATGTCACTGGACGGTTTCGCCGTGTTACTCAAATAGTAGACTGCATAATGAAATGCGACGCACGGTAACTGTCATCATAGCCAGAATGGCGCATCTCTGCGATGGATATCTAAAAGTATGTCACCCATGTGTACGAATTGCATGTCTTTGACATTTTTTATGGAGTTGCACATTCTCTTGCTATTTTAAAACTAATCTGACTGGAAGCCATTCCTGCCACAAGTCAAATTAGTTTCGAAATATTCAACGGACCTCCGATATATAGTTACATTGAAACGTAGATTCTGGGAAGTCATGGCTCAAAGTTTCGAATCGATCCCGCCACGCGTCAAAAAAGTTTAGCTAGGCTAGAAATGGGCATGGCAAACTAAACTTAATATGTCTCTATTGTGCGGAAACGTAGTCTTTTAGGTAACATGCAATGGACCGTTCCAAGTGTATCCATCTATCATATACCGTCATAATCAACTACGTGGCGTGTATAATGACAGCATAATGAATGACGTCATTGTGACGTCATGAATGATGTAGATAAGCATGTCATGAACCCATATACGTTGCTGTAGGAATTGTATATCTATGCTAGTTAATAAACATTCTGTTGAATATTTTGAACTTTATTTGGCTGGGCGCTTTGCTGCCATAAGCAGCACTCGACCAATGCCAACACGGCGAAGTGTAGGTGGAGCTTAGCGGGGCATAGCTAAACATGGAAATGCTCATTGGATTGATGATCCTAGCTTAGAGATTTTTCTGTTACTTCTACAGTCGCAGTAATGCGCGTAGATCACGTCAATGGGACAGAGATTATCCATAAACGACCACATGCATGGCTTGTATGCAGACTGTTATTGCAAGAAAATAAAAAAAGCAAATTTACGTCATTGACAACAATCGATATGTCCACCAAGTATCTGTGTTATGTGTGTCAAGTTGTAATGGTAAGCGATATTAGAAATGTGTGCTGATAAATACTCTTCATCATAATATTTAACTAATACTTGGCATAGAGCCTCATAAATGTGTCCTGATTTCACTATTCATATTTAATATGTGTGTCTTTGATTACTTCATAGCAGATATAGCATAGCCGATTAAAGTGAAACATTGCCCCGCATAAACGCCAATTAGTAACAGCAACCGAAGCACAACTCGCTCTGGGAAGGGTATTTACGTCCTGTTCTGGATCCATTGCACGATTTATCAACGAAGTACAGACAGAATTAGAACAATTGTGTTTTGCAAAAGCAGGGCTGTAATTCGGGACTGTTTTAATATGCATGCCACTGAGTATGTGGACTGCATCTGCGAGGTTCAGCTCTGCCACAGTCTTTGAAGCTTATCAGCCAGTTTGGCAGTTATTGTTTTTTATGAATGAGTATATATGTGCGTTTCTCACAACAGTAGTCCACATCATTCTATATATGCACATGACGTTTGCCTACATAAGTGCAGCCGCGACAAGAGGAAGTACTGCATGTGCCTGGTTATCACGTTGGTTGTCTGCCTATAATAATAGTCAACGCAGTAACGATACATTACAGTGCCCTATCAAAACCTGACGCTGCCGATAGCTGCTGCTTTTCTCAGTTTAGCAAGCCTTATATTCAATACTTATGCTGCCTCCACTGCTGAACTGATCCTAGACGATGTGGCAAATTAGCCCATAGATGCAGCTTAACTGTTGCGGTTGTAGAAACTGTGTCTAACACAATTATGTGTCACAAAATGGGCAGTGAGCAGAATCAGTGACCTTTGTAGAGATGTGTATATTTCCTAGGGCAAAGTTGTTCAAGCAATATAGCAGACAATTGTCCAATACAAACCACGCGACGCATTTAACATGTCTACACCACGGGTACATAAAACATATTCCAAATCAATATTCTTACCATGCGTGGATTGAATCAAAGCAACACGTATTTTCAACACAGTGAGAACGTTTGGCCAATGTCCACAAACAACTAGTCAGAACCCCATTTAACTTGATTAAGTCACTGTCTGAACAATGCAGCTATCGCGCGGACACATATATCCCTCGTCTTTATTTTCTGACCACTAACAGTAACATAATTATGCAACGCAACGTAGATGATAGCAACATCAAGTGGGCCATGCCTATCGTGGCCAGGAATGTTGCAGATTCTAAAGACAAATTAATAACGCTCTCAATGAGCCCCGTATTCTCGCATTTGGTTAGTTAGAATACAAAATGTAGAGTATGTAACATTAAGCCTCGATGGTTAAATCATGCTTTTAAATTTCACAACACGTGATAACAATATTCTATAAAACATGTGCATGGTTGCACACATTGTTTTGTTTTTAACCTTGTAATGACTAAATTTCTTCGAAAAAGTAAAATATGTACTTGTTGAATGTCCATTTGCAGGCCAAGAGACGAGTATTTGGAAAATGTAACACTGGAATGGCTGGCTCGGTTACCGAGCCAGTCATTGCTGTGGTAGATTTAAAAAAAATGGTCTTCTCTTGGTCTACAAATGGGCATTCCTCAAGACAACTACACTGGCCGGTCTGGGCCGCTTCGGCAGATAGGGTTAAATAGTGTGTTGGATGGAACCCCTTTTGATAGTATTTGTCAACGCAGATTTTGATTGCAATTTACCTGTTTGGACACACCTGAAGACACATTCTGTCAGCGTATTCGATTGTGGTACCTACATTGAATATTGTATTGCTGAACGCTTTAGTTATTATACTGCAACGCCAGGTGAACACTTAATCTGGAAGACAATGTCTTTATAGAATGTTACATGCCTGAATTTGCAAGAGCAATGCGATATAATACTGCTTACTTCGTCGTCGTCGTCGTCGTCGTCGTCGTCGTCGTCGTCGTTGTTGTTGTTGTTGTTGTTGTTGTTGTTGTTGTTGTTGTTGTTGGTGTTGGGGTTGTTGTTGGTGTTGTTGGTGTTGTTGGTGTTGGTGTTGGTGTTGGTGTTGCTGGTTCTGTTGTTGTTGTTGTTGTCGTCGTTGCCGCCCTCGTTGTCGTCGTCCTCGTCGTCGTCGTCCTCGTCGTATACATTGTCGTTGTCATCAATGTCGTCGTTGTCGTCGTATTCGGCGTCGTCGTCATCGTAGTCGTCGTCGTTGTCGTCGTCGTCGTCGTCGTCGTCGTCGTCGTCGTCCTCGTCGTCCTCTTCGCCGTCGTCATGTAAGATCATGCTCTGATTTGTATCATATATATTGTTGTTGCTGTTGTTGTTTTTGTCGTCGTCGTCGTCGTCGTCGTCGTCGTCGTCGTCGTCTTCGTCGTCGTCGTCGTCGTCGTCGTCGTCGTCGGTGTTGTTGTTGTTGTTGTTGTTGTTGTGTTCCTGCCTTTGCTGTTGTTAATCCACATCATCATCCCTAGTATTTTGCACGCGATGTTTGGATATAGATGACTGTAGTTTTTATCTTACCGTTAGAGGTAATATGAGTGCCTGCCAAGGGTATTACGTTTAAGTCGAAACAGATGTCAATTAAATAAACAGAGACCTGTCCAAGGCACCACCTACCTTGTGGAGCCAAGAGCTGGTGCTGTTTTCAGCCCAGGTTTTGTCCCGACAACGTGTCTTAAATAATTCACCTTTCCAGGTATCAATCCATCAGCAAACCTCGTGTGACGTCATGATCAGCTCACTGCGTGTATGATGACGTCACGGTCATTGCGTTACAAAGGGTTCCATACAGACCGTCATCAAATCTCAAATAGTCCGACACGTTGTATGAATTGCATGTCTTTGTAATTCCTTACTATTTAATAAACATGCTGTTGAATTTTTTAATCTAATTTGACAGGGCGATGTTGCTGCATTAAGCAGCAATAGCACCCAGCCAAATTAGTTTCAACATATTCAACAGCTTGCCTTTGTAGTTTTTTTGGAAATTGATGGTCAGGGTGTTCAGAGACCGATCGATCCCAACACGAGGAGGTGTGGGTGGATCTTAGCTAGAGATGGGATAACCCGAACAGGTCCATTGCTACGTCATCTCTCCGAAGGGTCTTTCCTATAACAAGACACGTTCATTATGGCATCACCTGCAGGTTGTCAATGCGTATTCTATATCAGAATGGTGTTCTGTCAAGAGCGCTTTGTTTAGTCACGTCCAATAATCGTCTATGATGTCCTCTTGTCCATACAGTATTATCCAGATGACGATGCATATTACTCTCTAATGGAAACGATGCGTTGCGTCACGAAACGCTGCTCACGGCCACTAATGAAATTGATGGACGCTCTACTCGTCCCTACCACGAAATGTATGGAATGGTGATGTTATTCTGGAATGGCTTCAATAGTCCATTAAATCTAACCATTGGCATTGCTCACTTTTTTCGTCTCGAGTGGAAATAAAAGCATATTTACAGACGGAACATGGAATCACGAGGCGTTGGAATACTATGTGGAAACGAATATGTAGCCTCGTTGATTGTTGTATTGCTTCAGTGCAGACGTCCCCCCTCTGGAATTATTGCCGATCTTCCACAGTAGAGTATGTGTAGTTATTCTGGCAAAGGAGTCCACGGAGATAGTGCGAGTGACTGGCAAAGAAGGGACCAAGCAAACTGATACGGTTTGTAGAACTGTGCCGAAAAGACACTGTGACCTCACGCATATGCGTGCCATTTTAATGTCGGCAATATGACTGAGGTGAGTGACGAGTAATAATTGCACACTGTGAAATACTATGGACTGAGATGGTACCGATAGAGCGCCAAAGGTGGAATCCAATGTTGTGTATGCCTTGCCCATATTTAGCTAAGCCTTACTGACATTTCACCCGTGTTGGGCTCAGTCCATCCCTGAATATGATTCCTGAAGTCTCAGACTATAAATTTCCAGAAAACTATATTGAATCTAACTATACTGCCCGCTGTTACTGCCTATGCCAGCAACATCGCCCAGTCAAATAAGTTTCAAACTATTCAACAGCATGGTTATTTAATAGTACACATATAAAATATAAAATTCGTGTAGTCCGTCATCAATCAAGCATTCGTGACGAACTTAGCAACGCCATGCATGACGTAATTGATTATGACGCCATCCTACACTTCGCGCAGTAGATTATGACAGCATACGAATGACTGACACGCTGAACTCATCCATTGGACACGTTATCTTCATAATAGTGCTTAGAACCTCATCCAAGATATAGATTACTTCTTCACAGTATGTATTAAATCATTATATCGCATCAGGCTCTTTAGTGTGCCTGATAAATTAAATAACACATTCAGAAATGTAAAAGGTCTGGTAAAATCCACAACTTAAATGACTATAAACGTGTGTCTGTTGCAATATATGTTGGCGTATTTTGGACAGTACTATTTGTTAGTCGTGTGGCTGGGCAAGACAACCCCATCCCTTCCCAAAGAGGTAACTGATAATTTGACAAAAATTGCTTTTTTGATAAATGCATTGCCACGCTCGTTATCATTTCACATCACGGCTATCACACTCGTTTATTAACATATCATCGGATGCCACTATTATCTGTTGTAAATGAGATTTTAATAATAGTGCATGATAGATTGGTTAATGAAATGCCCCTTTCCTGGTATCCATCCCTCATATGACGTCATAATCAGCTGCGTGACCTGTAGGATGACCTCATGATCAATTGCAGCATGAATAACTCGATTTAATCAGTCGTAAACGCTTAATAGTCCGACGCGTTTTAGGAATTGTATGTCTTTACAATTTGATACAAATGTGGTTGAATATATTGAAACTAATTTGACTGGGGGCTGTTGCTGCCATAGGCAGTAACAACACCCTGCCCAATTTGTTTCAACATATTCAACAACTTACCTGTATAGTTTTCTTGAAATTGATAGTCAGGGAGTTCAGGGATCGATCGATCCCAAGACATGTGACGTGTGGCTGGAGCTTAGCTAAAGATGCGCGGGGAAAGGCTAATCCTGGAATTGTCCATTATATTTGGTTTGGGATCGCCTACTTATTTCGTTTCGGCACCAGCCAGTCAGCCGGTGGCCGTGGAAAGCACGCACAAGGGCATTAACTAATCATAATGAACGAATGTACTCTCAATATTGGGTCTACGGACGGTCTAAGCTCATATGCTATAGTCAAGATAGACATTGATGGCATATGTACTATGCTATCTTTGCACATAAACTGGAATGAGCGTGAACGATTGCCTACGTTTTAATGTCATGATCCGATTTTCTGATGATAAGGTGGCTGTTACCGGAATTGTTTGAAAACAATGCGATGCATTTATAGACGCATTCGCGTCATGTGTACGGCTACTCGATTTGAATATGCTTCAACGTTCTGCCATCAGATTACTAATGCTATTCATCTTAATGCGTAAAACCTGGACTTCCCGGGAGTGCATTTCAAAGTAAGATGATTAATTATTTGAAAGTAATTTGACAGGAAGCTGTTGTTGTAGGACGACCAGCTTGTCATGATTTTCTGTACGGAAAATATGTTTGGACAAGCACGAGAGTGCGCAGTTTGCCATTTCCAGACATTGCGAGCGAGGGCGCGATTTGTCTCTTCCAGTGTTTGCATATGTGAGCATGCAGAAACGCATACAGATCTCCAATTTAAACTATAGCATGTCTATTACAAATTACAATGTGACACATATAGTTCCACAGATATATGTATAAACATTAAATATGTGTGTTATCAGAATATGGAGACATTTCTTTTGCTAATTAGATGGAAAAGAAATCTTAATATTTGACAGGATATCTGGACATTCGCAGGCCTGTAAAAAAAACTCCGCATTTTTTTTTATAAATCCGAAGAGATGATGGCCTTGCCATCATCCATGGTCCCAACACTGTTGGTGTGCCAAATACACGTATTTTACCTCGTTGATCACGACAGGTCGAACACTAAATATTGTTTATAATGGAATACGTATTCGGTTGAACATGCTGAAACTAAGTTGACTGGCTTTTAATCCGTTGATCACGACATGCCGAAAACTAAATATTGTTTATAATCCAATACGTATTCGGTTCGATATTTTGAAACTAATTTGACTGGCTTCCTGTCAATTTAGTGTCACCCCATTCAACATCCAACTTGTATCATTATTTCCAAAATTGAGCATCCGGAAACGTGAGGTGCAAGGTGTTAAGAAAGACTAATGGATCCAGAAGCAAGTCATGGATGTCCATAGTATTTTTTCGTCATGGTAACGTTTAGTCTCGAGCATCTCTTAGAGTGTTTTTCAAACGCGTACATCAACACTTGCTCGATATTAGATTTGACAGCCATGAAACCAATCGATCTGTTTCTGAAATGCATGGTGCAATCTGGCCAACGATAGATGCCATCAGCCTCGGCGTAGCCATAGGATATAAATAACTTCGTCTAATACGGTCTAATTCGATAAGATATGGATGAAAACACTGTAAATACCATCTATACACCTACAGTCATTAAAATTGACATGGGATTGGAGACTGCTAGGCAATACGTTCAAGCTTAGATATATTCTAAGGAACAAGCTTGGATACCTGATAGCAGTAACTTAGTACACTTTATGTCGCACGGTGCGTGCTGTTGTTGGGGAACGAAGTATGCTAAGCACGCTTTATCTTTTAATGGTTAACGTTGTTGAAGAAAATCAAAATATGTACTTACTGAATATCCATGTGCAGGCCACAAGAATACTATGTTCTTAATTTACCATTGGAATGACTCACTCGGTTGCACTGCAAATGAACGTACGACGCACTAGATGGATCCGATTTGCCACGCACGCATCTGAGGTCGTAATCAAATGCGTCACATGCTAGCTGACGTGACAATCAAAGTGTCGTTGCTCCGTTAGTAAAATCGAATACACACGAATGTTTATGAATTGCAGGTGTTTGCTGGATTTACGACTACATAACTATGCCTTTGACTATGTTGAAACTAAGTTAACAGGGCCTAGTCAAATTAGTTTCAAAATATTAAATAGCGTGTTTATTAAATAGTAAAGATATACAAGTCGCACAACACCGCTTTAGTCCGTCATCAATTTTTGCGTTCGTAACGAACTTAATTATGCCATTCGTGGCGCCATTGATTATGGCGTCATCCTACATGTCGCGTAGATGATCATGACGCCATATGATGGATGAATAAACGGGAAAAGTCTAACGAAATTGTATCGAGATCACACACGATAATAAAAAGCATACCTCATAACACTCGATAAGTACTGCTCTTACGTCATTGATGCATGTAGTGCTGAGACGTATATGATATCTGAACTCCATATTAATGTACAACGGGGTTTTTCTATGTCAGTGATATCCGTCTTTCGATGTGGCCGTCTTGTTCAATACTATACTTGTAACATTCTGTAGCGTTTGCTGTGAGAGGGTCTCCTTATATTATATTGTGGACGGCGGGATGGCATCGTAATGGAGGAAGTCAGTTTTATCTATGCCACGACTATTTCTATCTAAGCTCCACCAACAATTGATCCGTGACCTTTCTGACTACCAGTTTCGAGACAACCCTAGATGTAAGCAACAACAAGCGCCCGTGAATTTAATAAGCATTCCTTTGACTATTTTGAAACGAATTTAACTGGGCCCAGTCCAATTAGTTTCAAAATATTCATCACCTAAGAGCTACCTGTCTAGTAACCTTGAAACCTATATACTGTGAATTACGTTTCAAAATGGTCAAATTGATTACAACACATGCAGAGCGTCGGCGGGTCTTAGGTAGAAAGGGTTCGCGAGTCTACAACGAGAAAGGGATTATATTAAGCTGCTCGATCTTTCATTAGTAACTGTTGTGGCAACATATGATGGTGTGGTATGTTGATGAAAGGATTGGTGCATGCGTAGAATAGATCAAAGACAATACTTCCTACCTAGTAAGTTTGAATTGTATGAAGGAAAACTGGCAAATGTTGTTAGCGTTGAGAACCATAGAACGGGGGCATCCACTCTTTATTCGTGATATCGCGTTTTATTGCTGTGTCGCCATTGATAGTAGGGATACTGTTCAAGGACATGACGACTATGTTGACGTATCATACATTAGTAAAACAATGCTGTCGCTCATTGGCACGAATCATTAAATGCGTTTGACAATCTTTCAAGGCATATAGGTGTACTTGGCCGCTAACGGGGTGGACATTGCATATATCTTTCTAGTAGCCTATTGTAATATTAAATTAGCCTAACTGAGTTAGGACGACACTAGATCGTCACTCAGAAGACCATTTAAGGTACATGATTCCGGCAGAGAGTCGTACATTTGTTCAGATATTCTGGCAAGCCATGATGCACACTAAGACACTGCACAGTGATACATGCAATACGCTTGACGGCAGCTGGCGAGCTGGCGAGCTGGCGAGCTGGCGAAAATTGTTAGCGATATCTAAGGTATTCCGTGGTCTAGTGAGCGGCATATGCATTTGCAATCGGATATAGGAAAACTTGTTTATGCATAGGTATGCACATTGTACATCGTCATCTGGCGTAGTATCGCCACAAAGATGGCACTATAGACAGTGAACAGAATTGGAAGCATTGGCTAGAACGTCACCAACTCAGCATTGCTTCGTTCCTCACTGATGCCAAGCACCTAATGGATCCACTATAGGCATCAACAGCTCGCAGTCGAATTAGTTTCAAAATATTTACCACATATTTTACCATGGAATTTAGATTCTTGGAAAAGGGTTTAAGGTATATACCCTGATTCCAGCAAGGTGGGTGGGACTTAGCTGGAAGGGCCGTGTGATATCGCTAGATAGGGGCCCCTCCATTGGTACAAAAGCATTAAAACAAAGACTGGAGTCCATTTTGAGGACAATTTTACTGAAACATATGGCATCAACATCGTATCTAAAATGGCGTCAAGCTATCAAATGGCAAGGAATAGAATTCGTGGAATTAAAATTCCTGTGCTCACGCGGAGTCTACGACTTAAAAAGTAATTATTATTTCCAAGCCCATCCATAGACTGTTGACATATTTGCACATTGGGTTCCATGATATGGTTTTACATATTTAGGTCATGGTGTCACTAAGTACATAACAAAATAAACATGTTTCCCATTGCTATGGAATAGAAAATGATAAAATCAGGAACATTTACACATTCACTGAGATTGTAAAGGGCAATCGTTAACCTTTCCAGTGTTAGCTATACCACGCCCATCTCTCGCTAAGCTCCAGTCACACCTCGCTGGTGTTGGGGTCGACTGATCCGTGAGCTTCTCAACTTCCAGAAAACTATACGTGTAAGCTGTTGAATATATTGAAACTAAGTTGACTGGATGTTGTTGCCGACTATGACGCCAACAGTGCCCAGTCAAATTTGTTTCTAAATATTCGGCAGAATGTGTATTACATTATAAAGACATACGCTTCGGACTATTACGCGTTTAAGACGGATTACATCGATCCATTCACGCTGGAAATTGGTTGTGCCATCACGATGCCCGCCACATATTTGATTATGACGTCATAGGACGTCATATGAGGGATGGATGAACTGGAAAGGTGTCAGCTCAACTGGCCAAGACTATAGATCACAGCGGCAGTAAGTGCATTGGCAACGTAGAGCGTATAGATGTGAGTCAGCGCCTCCTATGAGGGCAGGCTAGTTTTGCCTATGGTGCGAGGAAATAAAATGGTAATAGCTTTCAAGAAGCACCTGATATCTGTCCGTCAATACAGATAAACTAACAGTTCGAAATTAAAGTAGCCGCCAGCAATACAGTGTATGGCGGAAGTAACAACGACATTGGTAGCAATGCCCTTAAAGTGTCTCCGGTGATTGTGTAGATACACTGCGCGACGTGTTTAGAAGCGCTGATTGGCACTTGCATGACAAGCTAGGTATGGCAGGCAATGCTCTGCGCCATTGTTGTCCACATACTTGTTTGAATAAGATAAAGACGGATGCATATTTAATATGCATCCGTCTTTATCTTATTCAAACACGTATGTGGCAATTGGACTTTCCGGCATAATCAACTGCGTGACGTGTAGGAAAATGCCATAATCAATTACAGCATGGATGACTCGGTTTAGTCCGTCATAAACGCTTAATGGTCCGACACTTTGTATGAATTGCATGTTTTGCTATTTAAAAAAACCCATGCTGTTGAATAATTTGAAACTAATTTGACTGGACGCTGTTGCTGACATACACGTTGACAGATCTATAGTTTTCTAGAAATTGATGGTCAGGGAGTTCATAGCTCGATTAATCCCAACACGAGCGTGGTGTGGGTGGAGCTTAGCCAGAAATTGGCGGGGCATAGCTAAAACTGGAAATGCCCATTGTTTACACGGTTTTCCAATTCACCTTTCAAGAGTAGCCAGCCGTCATCTGACCTAGCATGACCTCATAATTAGCTCAGCGCGTGTATGATGTCGCCACACTCATTACGTCACAAAGGGTTCTATTTAGACGTGGTAGCGTTGGTTCGGGGTGGGGGTGGGAGGGGGTGGGGTCGCTCCACCTGAGCCAATCTTCCCAAATGTGGCGACTAAATCATGTCCGTAACACTTACAAGTTTCTGGACGTCCCAACTCCCAAGACACCTTTAACAAGTTAATCTACATTGAAAATTAGAACTATTTGAATTTGCAACGTTGTTAATGTCTTCTTGTCATTTTTGTTCGTCGCTATGTTGAGACTGTTTGTTTTAATTACGCTACATCAAGACAAACAATAGTAGAATACAAAAAAGCATGCTGTTGAATAATTTGAAACTAATTTGACTGGACGCTGTTGCTGACACAAACTTTGACAGCTCTACAGTGTTCTAGAAACTGATAGGCAGGGTGTTCAGAGATCGATCGATCCCAACACCAGCGAGGTGTAGGTGGAGCTTAGCTAGAGATGGGCGGGACATCGCTAACACCGGAAAGGTCAATTCCTTTAATCGGGTTCGCATGTTCTCAATGTGTCTGCCAGGCGGTAGGGGAATCAGATTGTAAGTTGGTCCGGTGGTAACCCAATCTCTCGTTCATACGGCCGTTCGTCCAGTCGTTAGATCTGAGCGATATGCCGATCTATCCTCGCAAACCGGTTGACTATGGTGACGGCTTGCATATCGCCGTAATCATGATCAAACCGAAAAACAGAGTTTAATAAGATTTTCGGTTTAACCAATACCGAATAATCTTTACTTACTTATACATAGTTGCTACTAAGCCAGCCTCTGCATTGAACTATTTTGAGACCTAAAATTGTCTATTTTTGATAAATTACCACTGAAAGTACTGGCTAAATAAAGAAACCAGACATTGCAGCTGTACATCTTCAAAAATAAATTTCCTTAGTCGGCAGATTGACATTTTCCATGAGATAATGACCACATGTGCCCATTAACTGGTTAAAACATAGACCCATTTGAACATACAGAAGTCAACATTTCCGCTAAGGTCTATTCCCACTAAATTGTTATACTCTGCGCGTGTCAATTCCGACTAATAACTGATTGTTCCATTGTGGCCGTGTCGATTACAAATTGATGCATATATCTGTCCATTTATTGCTGTAAGGTTCCCGACCTGTCCCATCGAGTATGTCACGTGTTACGGGGCGTGTCGATCATCCAACCGTATCCCGTAATCGTGTCGCCGCGTGTGCGTGTCAGGACGTGGCTATTGTCAAGCTATGCGTGTGTTCATGTGTGCATTCCTGATGGCGATGCGCCCGTGTGTGCATGTGTCTCTATGCCCGTCCATTTGTACTGGTGTCGCCATGTTGCTATGTCCCTGTAGCCCAATATACCGGTAATAGGCTTAATTCAATACACGTATGCTCTAACCACGCCGCCACCTTTGTAACGGGTCGAAATTATCAATACGGGGTTGTCTTTAACTAGATGTCTAGATGACCGCTTGCCATCATAATGTTAAAATAAGTGTAATCGATTGAAAGATGTAGCTGCCTGTGACACCAGCGGCTTTCAACAAGCAGTCTAAAATACTAGAGCATTGATTAACTAATTAACACAATTAAGGTATATATCCAGTTGTTCGACTCCTTCTGATTAAACAAACGAGAAATCTCGTGCAGTAGCGTTAATCGAGTGCAAATGGTACACATTGTATTGTTAGTCAGTAAGACGCTAGAGTTTAACAATTACTGGCGTAATCAAAATGAATGTTACAGGCATGTAACTTATTCTAGATTCTTATAAAGAAAGTAATAATCGCGAGCGTGTATTATGAGCTAAGAGTTCCCGGCAACACACGTATACTTGTCACGTGTTTATCGAAAACGTATTGCATAGCCCTACAATAAGTGTCCCACTTATCATTGACCCCATTACACCACATACAACGGTATACGGTTCAAACCGGTTTGGAAATCGATATCGTCACCGGCTTTCATTCATTGAGTTGCCAAGTTGGTCGTATTTTAGTGAGTCAATCAGTCAGAATCAGGTATAGTCAACAAATTAGTTAAACAATAATGCATCTAGTCCATCGAGTATTGGCACGAAGTATAACTGCTAAGCCACTCAGCCATGTCACGTATCCCACTCGCGGATAGACAATACTTTACATCCGACAAACTGCGTATGAAGGTTGAGTTTATTATTAAGAAGCAATCGCTCCATTGCCGCTTCCGGACACATTTGATGTCTCCTTTCCTTCTTGTGTATTCCCTATTTTGTAACAGGTCATATTAATCCATGACATGTTGTCTCGAGTAGAAGCAATGCACATTCTACAGACTATTCTTCGGTGTTAATCACATATACAATTGCAAGAAGTTAAATGATCATGTTTTTATAGCTCCCTTGTGTTTGCCTTCACCCCTCTTGTGTCAACTTAACCCTTTAATGATCAAACTGACCAAAAACAACTTTGCAGTGGCCTTCACACATGGCGATTTGAAAGGCCTAGAGAAGAGTATGCTTAAATAGCGGCAACTGGAATGACTGGCTCGGTAACCGAGCCAATCATTCTAGTGGTAATTTTCAAAAATTCTCTTATCTCGGCCTGCCGATAGACACTGGCTAAGTAAAAAACAATTTTTCTTAACTGTACCTCTTTAAAGGTCAAGCCGGCGAAAAGAAATCAGTGGTAAACTTTAAAAAACAGTCTTCTAAAATCAAAATATCTTGAAAAATATTGGCCATCAACATGTGTAATTGATATATCAAGTTGTATTTTGAGCGCTTTGAGGAGCTGTTGACGCAAGAAGGGTTGAGGCGAGCATAGTTCAAAGTTGATGCAGTCGGCGACAGAGACATGTGTTTGTATCACTACACATACGCTAGACGGTGCGTGTGTCTCTCTAGACAGGCGCAAAGATACTGGCTATTGTATGACAATCACCGTCACATTAGTACATCGTATCCGATGAGTTGTATTCGGCGACACCTGTCGATAGCAGATATAACACAATGACACATCCAATATCCAGTCCGAAGACGGGGTACTGTATGTTGATAGCGAGACGTCAAAAGCATAATTGACAGTAAGACTCATGAACTTGGCATCGCCCGTCAGATGCATGGAGTGTATGTTTTTACCATTTGATTGCCATCCTGTTGACCATTTTGAAACTAATTTAGCTGGGAGCGGTTGCTGTGCCATGGAATTGGGATTCTGGGAATTCAGGATTCAAAGTATATAAATCGATCCCATCACGCGTAAGGCATGCGCTGTGCTAAGATAGAGATGGGGGCGGGACATAGCTAAAATTGGATTCATTCAATAACTCACATCCTGCAAGTCTACCGACGCCTAACACATGCTAGAACGGACCTTTCCGGTGTTAGCACACACGCGCACACACACCCACCCTACCCCCACCCCCATCCCTCGCTAAGTACCACCCACACCTCGCTCATGGTGGGATCGATCGATCTCTGAACACCCTGTTCATCAATTTCCAAAACTACACAGGTAAGCTGTTGAATATTTTGAAACTAATTTGACTGGGTGCTTGTGCTGCCTAAGGCAGCAACAGTGCCCAGTTTAATTCGTTTCAAAATATTCAACAGCATGTTTATTACATAGCAAAGAATTACAAATACATGCGATTCATACAACGTGTCGGACCATTTGAGATCTGATGAGGGCCTATATAGAACCAGTTGTGAGGTAATTATTGCGACGCCATCACACACTCGCTGAGCTGATTATGATGTAATACGACAGTAAGCACCGAATCCGTTTAGCTCTTGGACTCTAGATTACGTGTTGTGTCGTGATAAACTAAAGAAGAAGTTCGCATCAATAACTGCTTTAATTGTAATCAACTTCGGCTAGCGTGTGTACCTCTCCAAAAGTTAGCATTGCTGACCAAGCAACGATTGTTTTCTCCGTCGCGATACGTTATTGTATCTTTTTTTGAATTCAATATGTCCGCCCCTGCCGGTGAGTGAATGCCATTCGACTGATTTCTAGGGGAAATTGTTTAACAGCATTAACGTGGTGCTGGAAGGTCCACTCAGTAAACAGACACTTGTCCCCGCTTTGATGATGGCACACCTCATGTATTTACGTTGGCCATTGCCGCCTGGATTTAAACACACAGCTAAATTAAGCAATGGAAGAAAGGAAACCCGTTCTGATACGTGAATGTAAAGTTGGCCCTTTTTGCCGTAATTAGCCAGTAACACATCACTCTCGAGGGGAACTATAGCATGGGATACATAGCCGATACACGCTATAAGGACTGATTGCATTTCTTATATTGAAGACGGCTATACTAGTTACATAATATGTCTAGGCTTTTGCATCCGATCCCATGAGCAGGTTTTATGTAAGATATTATCACACGCACGACGTTGCCATTTCATATCAATTACATCACACACGATTACTACGCATCACAAGCGAGTTCCAAATAACATCTTATTCAGCCTTTCATACCGAATCCTTACAAAACCGGCCTATGCAGAGGTGTTGACGGATGCCAACTTGTAGGCCAAGTGAAGACTATTCTTGAAAATGTATCACTGCAATGGCTGGATCGATAACAATACTTTTCTCATGCCATGCAAATGGCCAATCAATACGCATATATTTAGCGTTTCTTGACAACATTTAACCATTAAACGATTACACGAGTGCGATTAATTTGATACGAAATTGCAACGAGTTTGATATTTCTTTATCGAATAAGCTATTATGTGTTATCTTTCACGGCGAATCTTGCCATTTTCTTTTACTTTATGTTGTCCTTATCACCGTAGCAGATCATTATAATTGAGCGGCATAACCAATCCACAACAACATACTTTTATTGACATGTTCTGTGTCGTATTATTTCAGGTTTGGAATATTTCTTTTATTATTATGTTTTTAATTTTCAAGATTTTCTTTAAAATCTATCAACATATTTCAGTGTCCACCATTCTACAAGTAATGCAATAGTCTTAACATCAGCACTGTTATGTCATCATCTTTCCGTCTAAAGAAAGCCAAATTCGGTTGAATGTGATTCGGTATATGTTCTCTAATGTGAGTTAATTACATTTTATTCGACCCGCGTCCTAACTGACCGCCGAAAACTGGAGAGAATTGTGACATGTTACCATTCCTTAAGACCTTAAGTGTATTCCTAAGATTACGTTATAATTCCATGTTGATTGACATTTTCTGTCTCTTGCAAATAAAATAACGTTTAGTTTAAAGTTGTTCAGTTTATTTTCTCTAAATATGCGCAATGTTATTCAATAGGGGAATCCAGTTTTAGCTATGTCCCGCCAAACTCTAGCTACGCCCCCCCCACACCCCACGCTTTGTCTTTGTTGTAATCAATCGATCTGTGACCTCTCTGAATCTCAACATCCAAAAAACTATACAGGTAAGCTTTTCAATATTTTGAAAATTAATTTGACTTGGCAGCAATAGCGCCCAGTCAAATTGGTTTCAAAATATTCAACAGCTTGTTTATTATATAGTAAAGACAGACGGTTCGTACAGCACGCTTAGTCGGTCATCAAATAACCGTGCGATATGAACCTATCTACGCCATTGAGGGACCTAATTGTGTATGACGTTGGACGTCAGGCCATACGTCACGTAGTTGATTATTAAGTCATGTGATTGATGGATTAACGGTAATTCTCCATCACTTTGCGATATAGATTACCGCAGTTGGTAGTCTGCCTGTATGAACTGTGCTGCTATGGTGATGTTTGGTAACTATTAGGTAATGGAAACTAAGTTTGATTACGTAATAAGAACGGATTTGTGATATGATCATATTACGTGTTAAAGAGTGAACTCGAATGAAGCTTTCCGCTGTATCCACCCATCATATGACCTCATAATCAACTACATGGCGTGTAGAATGCCATCACGACCAATGACGTCAACATGACGTCATGAATGACGTGGACAAGGACGCCACGAACGCATAAGTGAAGATGGACTATGCGTTGCTGTACGAATTGTATGCCTTTGCTATTTAATACATATCCTGATAAAATGAGTACGCTAATTTGACTGGGCGATGTTGCTGCCATATGCAGCAACAGCACCCATTCAAATTAGTTACAGAATATGCAACAACTTAAGATAAGATAAGATAAGATAAGAATCTTTATTTATCGAGGGTAAATCTTCAGAGCAATGCCCTGATCTCCCAGAGGCCCTCGCCAAATAACTATATAAACTAATTAGAATTATATTTACAAAATTTACAAATCATGCACAAAATATATACAAAACTATACATAATTGTTGCAATGAAAACCTATTTTCAACCATTTCAATATCAAATATCAAATGGCGGAAAGACGACAATAATAAGTATGTATTTGTAATTATATGCTAATGTAATAAACATGCTGTTGAGTATTTTGAAACTAATTTGACTGGGTGTCGTTTCTGCCTTAGGCAGATACAGCACTCAGACAAACTAGCTTCAAAATATTCAATAGTTTATTTAGTTTTCTATAAAATGATATCCAAAATCTTCGGAGATCGACCGATTCCAACACGAATGATGAGTAGGTGGAGCTTCGATAGAGATGGGCGGGGCATAGATAAACCTGGAGAAGTCCGTTAGTTTCGGGAGATTAATGAACACTGGGGCCCAGAAAGTTATTAGCCCTGGGCCCCGAGCAGGTTAAATTCGGCTCTTATGGTTAGATACTATTATATTTTGCAATCGATAAATTATTATTATTATTATTATTATTATTATTATTATTATTATTATTATTATTATTATTATTATTAATTATTATTATTATTATTATTATTATTATTATTATTATTATTAATGCAGGTACGTTGAAACAAAGCATAAAATCATTGAAAGTGTGTATGTATGTGCATGTTGTGCTTAAAAGATGATAGCGTTTCTGAATTTATAACACACGTAGGAAGGGAATTCCAATTTTGACTAGCTGTGTATGTGAAACTGTATTTTCCATAGTTGGTTCGTATTTTCGGAGGCTTCAAATGGCTATTAGTTTTAGATCGTAGATGTAATGTGTGTGCTGTCTCTATGGGTATAAGCATGTCGCTGATGTACTTAGGTGTATGGTTGTTTAGTGCTTTGTATGTCATAATGTTTGATTTAATAGTTATACGTTGTGATAGTGGCGTCAATTTTAATTCATCATATAATTGCCGTGATGGTGTTCTATGTGGGACGTCTAAGATGATTCTCGCTGCACGTTTTTGAAGTTTTTCTAGTTTGCTCAACAATGTTGGCATACCTGCGTAATATACGAGAGAACAGTAATCAATGTGCGAAAGTATGTATGATTTGTAAAATAAGGTTCGTTGCTCAACATTCATGTACCGTTTATTTTTCTTTAACATAAAAATTAGGGAAGATATTTTGCTACAAATTTTGT
Source organism: Chaetoderma sp. LZ-2023a (assembly GCA_034401795.1). Classification (NCBI taxonomy): domain Eukaryota; kingdom Metazoa; phylum Mollusca; class Caudofoveata; order Chaetodermatida; family Chaetodermatidae; genus Chaetoderma; species Chaetoderma sp. LZ-2023a. Next base: position 45,844,253 of record CM067368.1, read on the forward strand.
TGATGTGTTGTTGCCAGGAGAGATTGTTGTTAATATTTAAGCCTAAGAGTTTTGCATTTTCTACACTTTCTATTTCTCCATCGACGATAGATATTTTAATTTCCGGATTTATCTGTTTTAGTTTGAATTTAGTGCCTATCATTAGTAATTTGGTCTTGTCGGTATTTATAACCATTTTATTGTTTTGACACCAATCATGGACGGATGCCATATCAGCTGTTAATTTTTCAGTTATATTTGCTACATTATCGAAATGGCAATGCATGGTTGTATCGTCACAATACATATCGACATTACAGGTAAGATTCATATGGAGGTCATTCACGTAGATAATAAATAGCAGAGGTCCTAACACCGAGCCTTGCGGTACGCCTACCGTGACTGGTAACATGCCAGATGTTTTGTCCGAGATTGAAACATACTGCTGTCTGTTTTCTAAATGCGATCTAAACTTACCTGTATAGTTTTTAGGAAATTGCTAGTTTTGGCATTCAAGGATCGATCAATCCCAACTTAGCCAGAGATGGGCGGGACATGGCAAAAAAATTGAAAGGTCCATTATTATGTAAATCAAATATGTTAATTACTGCATGCACGCGACGTTATATATCCATTATCAATACGAAAACAATGG